>JARQZK010001647.1:0-88797 GCA_030704885.1 Cynegetis impunctata
ATGGAATACGATTCTCAGTTGATTTCAAGGTTTTTTTTCAACCGCGCTGCATTTCGTGGTGACTATTCCGTTCGAATTGCATCTCGAACTGTTTCGCCATCAGTACGAGATGCACTTCGAGATTTAGTTGATGTTGAGAAACCTACGTTCCTTCGTTGGTTTAAACTTTTTCACTCACTCACGATGCACTTCTCGAATAAAAAATTATTTTCTACTTTTTGATTCGATTTGCTATTTAAGCGTGATTTTTCAGGATATCATTCAGCTCGTTAGAATCACATCTCGACGCTATATATAAATAGAATAAATACGATCTCAATGATGGAGTCTTTCTGCTCGCTATTTTTTGTTATAAATTGTTCTGAATATCAAATCAAAATATACTTTATTGCCTTTGAAATTATACAATTTATTGACAAAGCAAAAAATATAAGAACTGAACAATGTGAAAGATTAGAACCAAAACCACATCAAACTCACATTTCCATATAAAGTACATACAAAATTTATTTTATTAACAATAGAACTTTTTTGAAACCGAGAGTAATAGTCAAAATCGTTTTCATTTTTTCTCGATCGAAACTGATGCCTGTGCTATTCAATTTGGTCATATTGATCAATCAATGCTCAGAATAGGAGCATTGATACAGAGTGATAAGATGTATCAAGAAAATAAGATTTTGTTCGTTTCCGAAAATTGACCAAGGAAGTTATAGATTCTAATTCATCTGGAAAGTGATTGTAAATTTTCTTAGCATTGTAAATGATTGACTTTTTTGTTAACTCAGAGGAAGGAATAGAAAGGTGAACATGTCCCGAAGATCTAGTAGAATATCCGTGATGTGGCACCAAGGGTACGGCATGAAAACACTTATTTATCAAGCAAACATATTCAAGTAAATATATAGCAGGAAGAGTAAAAATTCTATTTTTTTTGAAATAAGGTTTGGAATGAGCCATATTCTTTAGAACATATATGTAACGAATTGCTCTCTTCTGCAACTTGAGAATGGTGTCAAGTTCTGAAGAATAACATGAACCCCAGAAGGAAAGACCATCATAACGAAGATGAGATTCGAACAATCCAAAATAAACAATTCTTGTAGATGCCGTATCTAATTCACTTGAAATGGATTTAATGGCGAAACAGGCCGATGATAATTTTTCACTTAACACATGCACATGTTGTGAAAATTTGAGATTATTGTCGATAGGGAAGCCTTAAAATCTGATAGAATCGACTATTTTAATGACAAGGTTTTACAGGTAACAGTTCTTGATAGTTTTCTCTATAAAACAAGGCGATGGTTTTTCCAACGTAAAAGCAAAGTAGGTATCATCAAAAGCGTAATTTCTCCAATGATCCTCAGATACTTAATGTGATTTATGAATAATAAGAAGAGGACAGGACCTGAAACGGAACCTTGGGGCACACCTCTCGTGATAGATGTACAAGCAGAATTGGAGTTATTTGTCCTTACAAATTGTTTTCTACTTCCAACATAAGACTCGAACCATTTTAGAGGAATACCCTGGACACAATAAAACTCCAGTTTCCGTAATAAAATTTGGTGACTAACGCTGTCAAATGCTCAAGCATAATCACAGAAAATCGTAGCTGTGTAGTGAATGTTATTGAGGAATGAAGAGATATGGCTCAGATTAGAAAACAACATAGGGTCAGCAGTATTCTTCTCTGGGTTGAAACCCAAATTGATGTGACGAAAGAATTTTACGATTTGAGAGGAAAGAAGGCGGACTTTCATTAGTTTTTATTATCTTGGATGAAATAGATAGAAGCGCTATGGGTCTGTAATTGGATACATTCATAATAAGCCATGTTTCCTTGGAAGGGTTTAGGAGTTAGCTATACGATCAAAGTAATATGAGTTCTTTGCAGTTTTTATTACTTTTAAAAAAGTTCTTCTTTCGTTTCGGCTCAATAGGTCAAAGAGGAAAAGCTAAATTGAAGACTGAAATAATTTCATCAAGAAAACCCCTGAAGTTGAAATCCGCATTTCTAGGAATGATACTCCATCCCAAAGAACAACAGAGTGTCTGGAATTTTGTGAAGTTACCCTTCGAATAAATCCTACCCCAATGCTGACTTTTTCCAGCGCGGCTTCTGGGAACTGTAAATTCCATAAATATCGCTTCATGATCCGAAAGACCTGCACTGATGACATTGCTTTTTATGGAACCAGAAGGAAAATTTGAAACAACGTAATCAATAGTAGTTGGTGAAGGTTTTGTTAACCTAGTTGGAGAATTGATATGCATGGAAAAGTCAAAGGATTCAAAAGTAGATATTAGGGACCACAGCGAAGTCAATATTAAAGTCACCACACAAAATTCTCCTGCTCTTAATTGGAAACAAGTCCAACAAGGCTCTGTATATCAGAGTAAGAGGATCTGTAAATACATATGAGATGAAGGTTAATGATCTTACTGTACACTATAGTGAATTTTAAAAAAACTTTCGGCTAAAAGACTATTATATTTATCTACCTTGATAAAGACACCATGAGGAGAGCTTATCCTATTGAATCGCGTCACTGCAGAGTATTTTTCCAAGTAGTTAGGTTCTCTCTCCTTCAACAAGAGTTCTGGGATAGCAACTAACTGAGGGAAATCAGGAATGGTGTTTTTGAAGTCATGATTCTTTAGTTAAGTTACCAAAATGTTGTGATTGCGCAAGACTGGGACTAAAGCTACAGTTCCACCGGAGGAACATTGAGAAACATTTTGTTGCTGAATGTTTCTCCTTGTTGCCAAAAGTAGAAACTTATGGCAACATACGTAAACTTCTTGTTTCCACTGAAGAAACTAAAATTGTCAATAGTTGAATATTATTTCGTAGAAATAATCAACATTTGTTGCCGAAACACAAAGAAATTTCAAGGAGCATTTAGGAACATTTTGGAACATTTACGGAAACGACAAATTGTTTCACAATGTTCCACAATGTTCCTCCGGTGGAAACGTTGCTATATACACTCACCGACTTAAAATTCGGGACAGCCAAAATTTTGATGAAATTTAATGTATGATAACTTCCTTCTCCACAGTCCGATTTAAATGTTTTTTTCTTCAAAATGTAGATCGATTTTTCTAGTTTGAGTAATGTTATTCAATTTTGAAAAAAAAAATTCACATGTAGAAATATAAAGGAAAATGACTAAGAACTATTTTTCCCTAAAGTTTGTAACACCCTGTAGAGTAATCTGCAAGCTAAACTCCAGTGTACATATTTTTCTGCAGAATATAATTAATTCTTAACATATTGCTCTTTAATTTGTCTCGATATCGTTCTCAGTAGAAGAGACTTGAATTTTTTAAGAAAACACTACACATTTTGCAACAATTATGGTTTGTTTTGGATTCTTTCGGTTTCCATAGAAACTTACTCCGCATTCGTTAACTACTGTCCAACATGATGCTGCAATAATAACGGCCCAATATTTAGAAGACGTTGCAATAAATATTATGGACTGGCCCACTCGTAGTCCCGATATGAATCCTATAGAACATGTTAGGGACGAATCAAGAAACATCGAGGAAAATTACTCACTCTCCAACAGCTCCGAGGCGCTCTGGAAGAAGAATGGAATTTAATATTCCACATGAGGATATTCAAAGTATAATTACAGGAATGAATCGACGTTTAGTAGCTGTTATAAGAGCTAGAGGAGGTAACACGAGGTACTAAATGTTAACACTTCTTTCTTGTTTCAATTGAAATTAAAGATTTTTGAATAAAATGTGCAATTCTTTCTAAAAAAATTAATATCTCTTGTACCAATAAAGATATCGATCAGAATAAACAAACAAATTATTAGGAATGAATCAGACCCTGCAGAATAGCAGAGATAGTGTAGTTTTCAAAGTAGTTCTGTAATTTTTTGCAGAATTACTCTACAGGTCCCTCAAAATCTTGACACGGCTCTTTCCACGCTAGATTTTGTGAAATCCATCATATTCGCCACTTCTCTGTAGGAATAACCAACATCATGAAGAGCAACACCTCTAGCTGAATCTTCGGATGACAAAGGCATCGCGAAATGAAACGTGGATACGGAATTCTCAAGCCAAATGTTTCGAATATTCGAAATGTCAGATAGAACTATTTAACGAATAAGGAGCAAGTTTCTATGGTAACCGAAAGAATCCAAAACAAACCATCATTGTAGCAAAATGTGTGATGTTTTCTTGAAAAATTCGTATCTCTTCAACTGAGAACGATATCGGGACGAATTAAAAAGCAAAATGTTAAAAATGAATCAGATTCTGCAGAAAAATATATACACTGGAGTTTTGCTTGCAGAATTACTCTACAAGGTGTTACAAACTTCAGGGAAAATAGTTCTTAACCATTTTCCTTTATATTTCTACATGTTAACTTTTTTTTTCAAAATTGAATAACATCACTCAAACTAGAAAAATTTATCTATATTTTGAAGAAAAAACATTCAAATCGAACTAAGGAGAAAAAAGTTATCATACATTAAATTTCTCTAAAATTTTGGCTGTCCCGAATTTTAAGTCGGTGAGTGTATTTATTCGATCTCGTACTTCACTTCACACTGAAAATCTGCGATACAAATGTTTACTAGTTGCGTCATCGATACGTTTCCACTGCGATAGCAACACGGATTTTTTCACAAATGTTTACTATTTTCTTTTGAAGTTTACCGCTCAAAATGGGAACTGGCGACAAGTAGGGAACATTCAATATTTGTTGCCGAAACACAAAGAAATTTCAAGGAACATGTAGGAACATTTACGGAAACACGGAACAGCAACACAAATGTTCCTCCTGTGGAATCGTAGCTCGAAGGGTGACAAGTAGAAACAGTCAACAATTGTTGCCGAAACATAAAGAAATTTTAAGAAATATTTAGGAACATTTGGGAACATTTTCTGAAACACGCAACAGCAACAAAAATGTTTCACAATGTTCCTCATTTTTTCTCTGGTGAAACTGTTGCTTAAGAGTTCTAGTTTGATTCATCGAACTGATGGAATCTACTTCAAACTAGTTCTAGTTCATCCGCGAACACAGTACGGATTTTCCATTTTTCGTAATGATTACCTCGAAAAAAAGCTAATGTATGAATTCAATAGTAATAATTGGTTTTATTACTTTCAACAAATATTTTTCGTAATCACATACTGTTATTTTGATTTAACGGTATTCAGATGACAATTGAAAAGTCAGTGTTAACGGCCGCCGGCCGTTATAATTTCATAACGGCCGGCGGCCGTTAAGAAATCACTTGTTCAAATATTTATTTCAAAACATCATTCTGCTCACAATAACAACATTGAAATTTTGGTCCACATCGAGTTGGGAGAATAAACCTCAGATTTTCATTTCGCATAGGCTAATAATACATCTTCATTAACCACCTTTACATTCTTGCTTTTACGCCACATTTCGAAATTTTCATATTTTTTTTGATATCGCTCTTGAGTTATTTTCGGCAGTTAATCAACACTCGCTGCACTGCACATGATTCTTCCAATATTTCTAAAGGAATTTGATTTTGTTCCTCAATTTCATCAATTTCATCCATGGTCGTCGTTAAAGCGAACTTGAGAACACAAAAACTGACGTTTATAAAACTGTCAAACTATTCCATGACAACAGAGTGCACGAGTTTGGGATTTTTCTTTAGAATTGCGAGGTACGGGGTTTTTTCTTTCTTCGGAATCAAAATATAATCTTTCAACGGGATTACGAAAAATTTTTAACGACACACGGCCGATATTACGTTAATAACTATTACAGAACCCATAACATGAACGTTAAGCTTGATTTTCGCAAATTTTCCTTTCGGTCTCACAGAAATTAATCCTCTGCTGGATGACTATGATAAAATTAGCACAGACAGCACAGGCTCGGAATATCTAGTTTACCTTTTATCGACCGGTCGTTTTATTCAAAGGAGCGGCAAGCGGATGCTCCATCTGAAAGATCCGATTCGGTAGTTTAGCCATTGCAATCAGTGCGCCGTTTGTATGTATGATACAACGTCACGTGTAATTACCCTCTTCGAATGTGCCACCTCGATATCGCACGTGATATGCACGTCCCTAATCAGCTTAATAAGAATATCCCAGCTGGCTTTACTACCGTTTCGAACGGTAAAATGGAGCTGAAATTGTTCGGGCTTCAGAGATGCTGGAATTTCGGTACAGAAAACTTAAATGGCATGAATAATACTGAAGTTTGTGGATGCTTGAGAACCTGATTTTGTTTTTGAATATATGAATAATAGATATACCTCAATTCATCCTCAAGTACTACAAACTGAAATTTTATAAAGTTTCTAGCTATATTAAAAACCATTAGAAGCTTTTGAAAGAGATAAACGAATGTTATTTAAAAAGAGACAAGAGGTGTCATGGGATACAGAGTTGGAAAAAAGTTATTTTCACTATATATTGAAAATTGAATATCAGGCATATTAAAATAAATTGACAACGTTTGAGAGTGATTAATGAAATATATAATGAAGAAACGGTAATAAAATTGTGATTAATAATTTTTTTTTAAATAATTTTATTATCAATATTTGTAAATATATGAACCAATTATAATTTTCATCAGTGAGCAAATTTCGATGTTTGTATGGGGTATCTCGGTAACTATAGGAGATACTAAAAAGTGGGGGGCACATTCTCGATCTCTTTTTTCATGACAAACTCACTGTTGAAAACCAAAATTTGCTATCGTCTTTTGTTTTTGAGTTATAAACAAAGGTTCGTTATTTTACTCATTTTCAGACAAGTGTGAATATCATGGTTGTTTGAGAATTACGAGATAATAGGTTTTACATTCTTAAGTCACTTTTTTCTGTATAATCAAGTGGAGTTGAGAAAATTTCGAGTTATGACCCAAAGATGTATTTTTTTTAAATGGAAATCATAGTTGACTGTGTTTGGTTCAAATGAATTTTTTTCTGCTTTCTAACGATGTATCATACGTCGGGTAGCTTCTGATGTGTAAGTCTTTAATATTGGGAAAATAATAGTTTAATACATTACTTTCTGCGTTTTTTATACGTATTCCAAGTAGGCGCGTATCATCTATGACAGAGTTTGTCCATTTATTTCCGCCATAATATCAATTAACTGATTCAATCGCAAAGTCAGGATGTCGTACGAACATAACAATTGCGATATTGCATCTGAAAAATATTTCACTCGCTATCCAGAAGCAGGATAACCTAATAAAGCTATTTTCAAGAGATTGAAATAACATCTTATTCATTGCGGATCATTGAAACAACAAAGTTAAAAAAATTACAACAATGAAGATGTTTAATAATAATTGAATTATATATAGCGATTGAAATATATCTCAGATTCAATATCAAAACTATTATTACTATAAATAAAGCTTGCTAACATATCAAATTTTTTATAATTTTTGTACGACGTCCTGACTTCTACGATTAAATGAGTAAATTTATATTATGACGGAAAGAAATGGACAAACTTTGTCATAGATGACACTCGCCTACTTGAAACAAATATGGAAAACGCAAAAAGTAATCCTGTGAAATACCTTTTTCGCTATTAAAAACTTACACATCGAAAGCGATTCGACATATGATATATTGTTAGAAAGGGAAAAAAATCCGTTCTAATCAACCCACAGTCAACTATTATTCCCGTTTGAAAAAATACATTTTTTGGCAATAACTCAAAATTGCACTTTTTTTTAAAGTTTCTCTCTCTCGAAAAAACTACATCTTGTTGTAGATTTTGATTGATCATTCTTTATCCGTGAATCAAACTAAACTTAGAATCAAATTTTTAAAACGGCTCTGAGTTTTCATCAGAAAAGTTGATGTTAAATCGCCTTTTTTCTCTATGAACAAAAATTAAAAATGTTTAAAAATATGTTTCCTTTAGTTACTCGCTCGATCCTTGATTCTTATCATAGTAGAAAGTAGATTATTTGTGAAAATTTCAATCAATTCTCCACTTCAAAATCATGTGTATCCATTTCTCTAAAAATTTCTTTACGTTAAAAACTTTAAAATGTTCAATGCCTCTAAGACAATAAGGTGTATGTGATTGATCATCGAATTATTCACGAAAAAGCAAATTTCTCTTCAAACTGCTAGTATTAACTTTTTTCCATTGATTGGTAAATTCACAAATTTCATTTTTCATTCAACAAAAATCAATAATTCTCGAAAATTCAAAATGATTTAGATGAATTTGCAAACAGTTCAATTAAACATTGACAGTTATTCACCTGAGTTGTTTCTATTCACGGCTTTCCCAGAATATCGTAAAATTTTCACAAATATTAGGATAGATCAGTGAATGAGAATGATAAATCAACAAGCGTACTTCTTATAATAGTTACTTTCACGTGATATCAATATTTAGAAAAAAAAGAAAGAACTGAATATTGAATGTGTACAGGGTCTTATATTACATGAACAATAATAATATTATCATTCCCTATGCACTTGATTATAAAAATTTAAATTGGATTGTGGATTATCAGCTTGATTAGTGTGTCAAATTTTAAATTGGTTCCTGCTTTTCCAGAACATAATTGAATTACAGCTAAAACTTGTGTGATTGAATAACTCAAAATATTAATGACGAATCAGCTTTTATTTAAATGATTCGTATATTTCTTTTTTTGGTGAGATGTAACACAAATAAATTGTTTAAAGAATTTCTCAAAGAAAATGATGGGAACTGTAACGAAATTCTCTTCTGATGATGACATATTTCTTTGAAAAAAGAGCAAAACATCGTATTGAACAAGTTTAACCTATCAGGGATTGTTGTATACTAGAGAGCAGTTAGATAAATTTGTAACGTTATGAAATACTCTTCACTGGTTAATACGAATTTCAGTTAAGATTGACCAGCATAGAAGAGTCGTACTTCAAAATGAATGAAAATATGTCGCGTTAGTTTAATGAATTGTAGTGGGGTAAAAAAGAAAGAAGTTGAAGAAGCATAGCGTCGCTTCCTTTCTGAATTAGCAAGTTGAAGTGATAAGTACCTACTCCTTAATAATATTAAGGCGTAAAGGCAGATATAGTAGAATTTTCTGATTTCAGATTATACTATAAATTTTTCTCGAATATCGAATGCGCTAAGAAGCAGTAAGTGTTTCTTCTTGTTGATTAATTCCATCGATTGAACTGTATTGATCAAATTTATGAACTATAGAATTCCATTTTCAATTTATAATGATCTCGATATAAAAAAAAAGTTTGTATTCTGGAGCATTTCAATAATTTTTTTAATTTTTATATTTCCATTGAGTTACTTGCAGTCGAAATTTTCTTAAATAATGTTTCTTTTCTTAACTGTGAATTTTTTGCTTGTTGCGTTGATGAACACTAGTGCTGACTTTTTTTTTGCTTGACAAAAACAATTTCCTTATATCTTGATTTTTTTATTGATTCAAAGATCTGAATAATTAGAGATTAGATTCAATAGATAGTAATCTATGCACCAAACAAGTTTTTGAGTTTCGTGAACTAAATTTTTCTGATGTATATTTTAGCGAAACCCCTGGACTATAATTGTGAATAAAACCCCAGGAGCTATAACCAGAAGTTATATATAGAAAACGCCAGGATAACATTTCTGAATAAGGGGGCATCCATTAATTACGTGAGATAATTTTGGCGATTTTTCGATCCCCCCTCCCCCTTGGTGAAATGTTGTGAGATTTTGCTCTACCCCTACCCCCTCCTTTAATCTCCCTTGATATTTTTTAAAATGCGTATTCATTATCTAAATGAGTTAATCTGTGCTCGATTCCATTAGATTTATTTAAAGAAACTATTTTCTTATAATTTTTCATATTTAAGACTAGTATTTAATATTTTTAATGACGTATTATAGAATCACAATGAGATTTAACAATAAAATAGCTGAATAGGAACTACTTAAATTTGTGAAAAATATTCACTTCAATCCAATCAACGGAGACGCATGTATGATCTCAAGTGTGAATACTACTTTAACACTTTTAATTCCGCCATAACTTCAATAAAAAATTCTATTAGTTCAAGTAAATTAGTAATATCTTATTGAAATGTGGAGAAAATAAAATTAATAATAAAACAATTGTTGTAATAAGCCATAAAATTTTTTTTACGGAAAATTATTAGTGCATCGTATAATAATTCGCATTATTTTTTATGAATAATCTTCCCATCGTACGGTACATGAAAAATAAATATCCTTTCCAAAAATTCATTTACTGTTAATAAATATTCATTAATAGTTAACGAATAATGTTTGAAAAATGGTTCATATTCAATAAATGAATAAATTGTTTCCAAACAAATGTAATTTATTAATTTGTAGTTAATAAATTCTTCACAATTCAGTGCACAATTAAGCCACGATGAATATTATTATAGTAGTATATGATTTACCATATTTCAGTGGAGAAACATCTTTACTTAATTTAACACAGTTTTCTTGCAATTTTATGCTGTTTTTCGCAAGAAAAAATTACGTGCTATTTACCGAGACCCCCTCCCTCCCCTACATTGAATGAGATTTCTCTCGACTAATGCCCCCTAACACTCCAGGAGTGGAATTTCACAAAAACCCTCAGGATTAAAAGAAAAAACTAACAGAAGATTTTTATTTTCATTCATTTTTATAATATGTGGTAGACAGTATTTATCCTACCTCAATAAATGAATTTTTTTTTGTACAACTGTCAAAAAAAGACTACATTCACGAATCGCTATGGATACGGAAAGTTTTCTATTTTTTAACTAGTGAAAAATAGCTATTTACCTAACAAGTGCGGAAAATGAATTTTTCCGCACGAGTCTGCCGTTCACCGAACGACGAGTAGCGGAGTTCGGTGAAACAGCCGAGTGCGGAAAAACATTTTCCGCAAGTGTTAGGTACAATAGGAAAGTCAACAGAACTAATCAAAAGTTGAGATATTTTTATCTGATTATAAGTGCTTATAGTTTATTTAGAAACATATTTTATTAAATTATCGATAAAGTAAACATAAAGTAAAATATTATTAACAATAATATTTACATGTCAAAATCTAATACCTAATTATTTATATTATAATTTATTGTAAAAGTACAATTATTTGCATTACTTGAATTTATAGCAGATGCTACTTGCTTGTTGAATGGCTGTAATTTTGGATCTGTTGCTCTTTGCTGTTCTGGAATAATAATGTCAGTCGAGTGTAGTTCATTTTCGAATTCCTGTTCAAAGGTGTGCTGAGTACTTGGGCCTGGCTGTATGTCAGTGGAGGCGATAGAGCTGCTGGTAGTGGCTGATTTCGGTCTGAATATCTTGCTTGCAATACACTTTTTATTTTCCAGGGATTCATCCAGATATCCTTCGGCGACTTTTGTTGATTGCCACCCGCCATGACGTTTAAGATTCGTTATCCATACTCCAGCAAATGCAAGGGCCGTGACAGAAGAGCGCCTATAGCAGTGTCCAGTGTAGGCTTCTGGATGCGGAAGTCTTAAATATGCGGCTACATCTGATGGTATCTTCCCCAATTTGTTTATACCAACACAGTGGATACTGCATTCTCCGTTGTGATACTGGACAAAAAATCTCTTGTGAGGAGTATGTTTCGGTCTAAGCAATGTATATTTTCTGACACACTTTAAGTTCCTCTCCCCAGTAATTACAAAACTTCTACTTGTGTGCGTTTTATTGTCGGGTATTTTAACTAAAATCGTGGAGCTTTCCTCTTTCACGTTTTCGATTAATAAATTTGTTAATTCTTCCCGCCTGCACGCCCCAGCTATTCCGAAAATTGTCGCCACTTTATGGAGAAGATAGATTTTATCAGGAGCATTGGATAAAAACTTCTGTATGTCATCTGGACTTAAAATTTTTGATTTTTTTGGTCTAAAACCAACCATCTTTTTCTTGAGAAAAGCAATTACCTTGAAATATCTGCTTATGCCGTTATTTTTCTTAATCTTGAGCATGGTTTTCAGCATTGAATATTTTGACCAGAGTGTGGATGGTTGACAGGATGCAGATAATTCGAAAAAATACACTAAATAAATATCTTCTTTATCAAAACTTGTAATGCCCTTCCTTACGCTCCATTTGCAAAAGATCTCGTATTCTTTTTCATATCTTCTCTTTGATTTTTCTGGTAACAGGTCCGTTTCCACATTTTCTGCTGCCAGAAGAATCTCATCGGGAACTCCCTCGCTTGTATTTTCATCGATTCCCTCGAGAAAAATATTCATTTTTAATGAGGATTCACTTATTCACGAGCAAAATATTTTAGAAATGCACAGTTTTTTGACAATAAACAAACAAAAATGAAAGTAAATAGCTGGTAACTATTAAAGCATTTCGCAACCACCATAATATACCAGCTTATTATTAATTTGATATATTGAGGTGGAAAATTATTTCCACACGGTGCGGAAAATTATTTCCACACGGTGCGGCAAATTTAGTTTTTCACACTAATATGTGTGTGGAAAATTCAATTTTTCACCTGCTAGCTATTTAGGTACCTACCAAGTGCGAAAAAACATGTGTTTTTTGGTGTTTGTTAGGTACAATAGTTTTTTTACGAGCGTGAGGAAAGTCAACAGAACTCTCACGCATTTCAATTCGTAAAGAGTCACATTGACAGTGCGGAAAAAACCCCTGCTATTCCATTTCCGCACGGTGCGGAAAATTATTTCCACATGGTGCGGGAAAATTAATTTTCCACACTAAAATGTGTGCGGAAAATTTTTCGCCCGCTCGTAGAAAAACGATATTTTTTCACCGTGAAAAAAAGACCATAGAATATAGAAATAATGCATATTTTCGTACATCAATGTTTTCCGTTATATTTAAGGCAGATTTAAGCATTGAGAAGATGCTCCATAACGTAGGTGGTTCCAAGGTTTTGGACTTTTCTTCTAAATAACAGAGTAGTACATTTTCCGATATTTTTTTCACGTTCCTTGAGACGCGCCATTCACGAAATTGTATTTAAGTTTTTTCGTACTGTAATTTTCATTTAGAGGGTAAAAGATTTGAAATTACAGAGTTTGCAGTATCCATTACGTCTTGTGGTGTATCACTATCTCTGGAAATTTTAGTATAATCCATCGTAGAATTTGTGAAATACGCGAAATAATTTACAAAATATTTAATTTGACCCTTGTTAAATAAATTACATGTTTCCTTGGTTACACTTACTCTGACATAAGATCATAGAATATATTGATAAACATACTTGACTGCATGGATTTTAATTTTTGAAATAAAATGACTTTTAATAAATACTTATAATTTAAATACTTTTTTGCCAGTTGTACAAAAAATAAGAATATAATATATAATAAGCGAAATGAGTATTTCATGGCGCATTCGAATGAATTTTAATCGATCTGACGATCTCGGCTAAAAATTTACATTCTTATGCCACTGATTTCGCACACTTAATACAAAAATATCTATTTCACAAAAATCATAACAAAAATGTAATTTTTGATCAATATTACATTAATAGAGATTTTAGCGTTAATTTGTGGTACATGGCATTACAGATGAATCAGGCTAAAATATTATATGTGCTTTTCATTTTTGCTAGCCGGAGCAAACGTTTATATTTATGTAGGGAAGTAAATTATAAAGTAGAAACGTTTGTGTTTAGAGTGAACGAAGACTTCGCTCTAAAACTCTTTAACTCAGCTAATATTTTCAAGTAGACTATTGAATCCTCGTGTATATTTACTTAATTAAAACTCATTCAAACCGTTTACGCTTTCTGTTAATATTTTCAATCAGATATATCTATCGGCCTAATTGAAATTCATGTACATTAAATGAAACAAAATACATAGCAAGAATGAAGGGCGCTCAACAGGCTGAAGATGACAGAATCCGATAGTGAGGAAACCTGCGAACTGAACGCGAGATGGTATACAAGGACACAGCTAGTTTATTCCATCGACGACGTCGTGTTTCCCTTGCTAGAGGAGAATATTACAATGTTATCTAAATGTCCTTTGTTTTAGAGGCTGTGTTCATGTTGCCGCTAGCCTCTATATAAGAGGACAATGATATCACCCCTGCATTTCTGTCACAACGTTGCTGCTCTGTTGACAGCAGTGCCCTGAATGGATTTGTTGGTGATTGTTTCAGGGCGCGATTTGATGTTTGGTCATTTTAGGTTGGATGCTAAAACGTGTATGTGAAGAAATTCTGCAAAATTACATTGGCCAAGAGTATCCAATCCTCGTCGAATAAGTCATTCTCGTTGTACGGAAGTAAACATTAATGAAATAGAATATGTATTTTATAGAAGAAAAAATATGCCTGATATGTGTGTGATAATTTCTGTGAAATTGTTGAGATATTATTGATATTAAGATTTGACCAACTTTATCCTGAAGAAAGGTGGTAAAATCTTTCACACTACGCCGGATGGCGCATTGAAAACAGTCCACCTCTATAACTTTTAATGATTATTATTTCTGAAAAACTGGATCCACCGTTATTAGGGTGGTAACAAATTACAATATCTAATTTAAAATTTAAAAATTTTGTTGATACCTGTACCCACGTGTTCTGTGATAAGATGGAAGAGAATTAAATATCACTGTTTCAAATTGGACGTTAGGGTAACCAAGAGTCATACCAACTGTATGCGTAAATTCAAAAATTTATATTTCATTATTAAAATTTTGATAAAAAAGTTTGAGTTTCATTATATAATTGCATATATTCCTTAAATTGCCAAAATCGATCTTTTTACTCATACTGTTGGTATCATTCTTGATAAAAATTATTTCTTCAAATGATCTTTTATGTAAGTTATTTTCAGTATAAAGTATTTCAACTTGGTTGTAATTCATAGTGTGATTACTCGAAGTTGAACAAGGGCATAAGTTTGTTTTTCTGTTCTGCAATCACTTTTATGGGACGTTAAGCGTCCAGATAGGTTTCTTGAAGTTAGTCCAATATATATCATACCACATGTCTGACAAAGAATTTTATAGAGAACATTTGATCTTTCTAAACTATTCAATTTAGCTTCAGTTTTAGTGAAAAGGTTTTTAATAGTTGTAGCAGTACGTTAAGAGTTTTCTTTAAATCTAGCCCAATTGTTTGACTGCATGCTCAATATGGCATATATATATATATATATATATATATATATATATATATATATATATATATATATATATATATATATATATATATATATATATATATATATATATATATATATATATATATATATATATATATATATATATATATATATATATATATATATATATATATATATATATATATATATATATATATATATATATATATATATATATTTTAGATCTTATCTTTTGAACTTAAGTTATCCAAATATTATACGGAATCTATTAGAGTAAGTCCTTCTCAACAAGTAATCCAACCCAAAGTAAGTAATCAGGGCTTCCTCATAGGAACAATGGATAATTATATTAGGACTTGCTCTCATCATTTTTGACATGAAAACTTAAATATGTCAAAAACACTCAGACTTAGGTATAGGACATGATACATAAAATCTGCCTAGAATTTTGGGTAGAATTCAAAAATGTAATAATATATAGGAGGTCTTATTTAAAGTAAGCGACTAAGGGTCTATTTCCGGTATAACCGGAAATGCCCATTGAATGAAAATATTTTAGCTGAATAGGCCCCAAGGCTTCTAGCCAGTTTCTGAAATTTCCAATTTTTGCTACATTCAGTTTTTCAGATGTCGATCGATGCAGTTCCTGGTGGTCCATACTGTTTATACATATATATATATATATATATATATATATTATATATTATATATATATATATACATATATATATATATATATATATATATATATATATATATATATATATATATATAATATATAATATATATATATATATATATATATATATATATATATATATATATATATATATCTATATATATATATATATATATTATATATATATATATATATATATATATATATATATATTTATATATATTGTTACGTTTTTTTCTGGTACAAAAAGGCAAATGCAATTCTTCAATGAACGGTTAACATAAATCCGATTAAGGGGGGTGTGCTCACGACTGAACTACAGTGGAGAAGGGGTAGGTTCTTAATTCTTTAAAATATAGTACAAATAATATCGGAGCGCCAGATAGTTTACAATTACAGACCCCCTTAATAATATACCAAAACTATCAAATAAAGGTTCTGAAAGAAATGATTCACGAAAACGCAATTTATAATATGAAAATAATCTTTATATCACTTTCAAATCAACAGCCAATGCCTATTTGTAGTTTTCAACAACTTAAGATGTTTATATGTAATATATGAAAATATATTTATCCCATTTACAATAGTACTTATGAATGCATGCATTCATTCACATGAAATTTTACAATTACATGTAAATGAGTATAGGCGGTGTTTTTCTATTAATAATGAAAGGTAAATGAATGGTAAAGAATAACAAATAAATGATGCAATAAAACTTTCGAAGAAATTATGAATGAATCTACTTATAGTGAAAAAGAAAATCTAGGCTTTAAATGGTGATTTTAAATAGGTACTCATCCAGTGTCCTAATACAGTTTCTCTCTTCAACGTCCAATATAACCAATAAATGTAACTATCAGGAATTCGGTTGTTAGAACAGGAAATAACAGCAGAATCAATCAGAAATAAATATCCAATTCAATCGGGGTACTTCCAGGCAGATACGTCAATGATTTTCCAGTAAAACAATATGCCAGATTATTTGGAATCCTACTCGCAAACGATATCCGTATTATTATACTAAAAGGCTGAAAATGGATTATACGGTTGATGACACATGAAAAGAAATTAATTTCTGAAAATACCTTAGTTGTTGGGAGGCTTTGAAGATGGATCTCAAGGCAGAGGAAATATATCCCGCAACCAGCGGTGATTTCACCCTAATTTTAGTATTCAACTTATTATTCATCAAACTCAAAATTCACACAATTATGGCGAAATCTACTATGAAAACTCACTATAATCCGGCAAGGCCGATCGAAATAAATCTATATTAGTGACGTTTTGTCTCCAATTACTACCTGAGAAATGACTTTCCTCCCTGAATCTCTAGATTCCTTGACGGTACATCGTATTCATGCATTGATAAGAAACCAGTTTACCAGATGTTGCGAACAGCAACAAATATTCACGTCGAATAAATGAAGAATATGAAACCCTAATTGAAACTACGAGAATTATTTAGGGCCAATATTCCCGTTTGAAAAAAACGTTATAATATATATATATATATATATATATATATATATATATATATATATATATATATATATATATATATATGCTTTTGATATAGTGCAATAATCTATTATTTTCAGTGAAACTACAACTTAAATCCGATGCAGAGCGTACCTCTGGGATACCACACTTTGGAAAATACAGGTCTGTAGAACTAAGTGGTGGTCAAAAGTATTCCCAGAGGTTTCGGATAATTTGTAGTTATTCTCTGATCTGGAAAAAATTCCAGAAATAAGAGGTTCTTCTCTAAAGCTGCATTCATTTTCACTGTGTAAAGCAAAATCAATTATTTAGTACGATATAATAATCTAATTTCTGTTGATCAAAATTAAGCTGTATATATTTTCATGATGCAATTCTAAGCGGTTAACCCCGTTACCTCCTTATGCTAAACCTCATACGCTTTTGGTGATTTCATCCATCCGAGTGCACCCGATTCCTTTACATCCGTAGAATTTAAAGAACTGTGAATATTCGACACTGCCTATCATTCCTCCCCACTTATAGGATTTCACGGGTGTTATATATGTGCGATATTGTGCATATTATCGCACAACCCAGAGAGCTTTATTCATCTCGTACTCCCGAATGAGCGCTTATGTTCATAAAAGTTCAGTTCATTCAGTTTTGGCGTTTCGGATACAGCAACGTAAGGTTTCTGAACAATTTTGTTCATGCAGCTCACTTAATTCTAAATGACAGGTTCGGCATTGAAGAGTTTATCAACATTTTATGTCAAATATATATATATATATATATATATATATATATATATATATATATATATATATATATATATATATATATATATATATATATATATATATATATATATATATATATATATATATTTATATATATATATATATATATATATAATAATAGGATTTAAGATTTCTTTGTAGCTCCTGAAGAAGGAAAACATGAATTTCCGAAAGCTCAAGAATAACTATATATATATATATATATATATATATATATATATATATATATATATATATATATATATATATATATATATATATATATATATTTAGTTATTCTTGAACTTTCGGAAATTCATGTTTTCCTTCTTCAGGAGCTACAAAGAAATCTTAAATCCTATTGGGCATCCAAAATCTGAAAAACAAAAAACACTTACTGTACAGTTAAAATTAAGATGATTCTCACAACTGAAACAAACATGAAACAAAGCTTTCAGTTGTCTCACTTTTAACTGTAAAGTAAGTTTTTGTATTTTAGCTTTGGACACCCAATACTATTTATGATTTCTTTGTAGCTTCTGAAAAGGAAAAAGTGAATTTCCGAAAGCTCGAGAATTACCAAATAAAAATTGAACACCCAACTGACAGCATCATACTTAATGATATTTTCTTTATTAAATTACTCACTCGTTAATTCTTCAATTATATTTATATATATATATATATATATATATATATATATATATATATATATATATATATATATATATATATATATATGGAATGGAAAATAAGGAAATTGGTCAACTACTGTCGCAAGAAATAAAGGAAAGAAAAGAATCCAGCGAAAAAATTAAAATTCTTGAGGCTCGCGTAGACACTCTTGAACAGGAAAAAAGAGAAAAAAATATTATCTTATATAATGTTCCTGTGCCAAAAGATGAAAATGTTTCGAAGTTTGTTAGTACTATAATCGAGTACGTTGGCTGTAAAATAGGACCCGATGATTTCAAGGCGAAGAGATTGTCAAATAAAGAAGTGGCACCAATATTGATAGAACTAACGGACAGAAGTAAAAGGAACCTAATTGTGGAAAAGAGAAAGAACAGAGGGATGATTACATTGAAGGACTGTGGTTTTACGGATGTGAATACTATTTATTTCAGTGAAGATATTACAAAGGCAAAGCAAGAAGTATTTGCGAAAACTCGTAAAATCAAAATAGAAAATAACTACAAATATGCCTGGATCAAGAATAGTAGGATCTACTTGAAGAAGACCGAAGATAGCCGAGCTATTTTGATCCAGAATGAAACAGATTTGCCACTGCAGTAAAAACACAGAGTAAGTCATTATAATTAGATTGGTCGAAGCTATACTTATTTAACTATAATATCATTTTAATGGACCAGTATATAAGAGATGTAAATTTTTCACCTATAGAAACATTGAAATTAGACTCATTGGATAGCATTAATGATCTATACTGCAATTTTAAAAATAATAAAAAATTTAAAATATTTCACCAAAATATTCGCAGTATTGCTCAAAACCTAGATATGTTACAAGTATTTTTGTCGCAATTAAATCATGATTTTGATCTCATTATTTTGACGGAAACATTTCAGATTGAAAGTGCAGACTTGTTTCAAACTGAAGGATACATAATTCTATACAATGAAGGTTGTATCAACCGAAATGATGGAGTCATTGTGTTTGTGAATAAATGTTTGGAGTGTTCCAGTAGAATAATGTCAATTGGGTGCTGTAAATCATTGCGCATAGAGATTAAGCTGAAAGGTTGTGATAATCTTGTGATAACTGCCATTTATAAACCTCCCGTCATTGGGGTACAGGAGTTCATAGATGACTTTTACATTTATTTGAAGCAAGAAAAAGTAATTTCAAAAAATTGGAAACATATTATCATTGGCGATATAAATATTAATATAAATGCAGATTCAAACTTGGTCTCTGGATATCTTGACGTGTTGTCAGAGTTTAATTTTTCTTCCTTGATCATATATTTTATAACGATGATAATATTACGAATGACAACTGTAAAAGTGTGATTTTTGATACCAAAATTACTGATCATATGGCAACAATGGCTTATCTGTCTTTGCCTTTGAAAGAAAAGCAGATCTCGTTATATTCAATCAAATTCATCAAATATAAAGAGTTATGTACTACTCTGCAGAAATATGATTGGTCAACTTTCTATACTCTCGAAAATATCGATGAAAAGACAACCTTTTTGATTAATACAATCGGCGAATATATTGATGATCACACTAACTCACTAGCAATAAATACCTGTATTCAGGGTAGGAAAAAATGGATAACAAGAGCTATTGTTAGTTCTATAAACAGAAGAAATACATTATACAAAACTCATGAAAATGATCAAAATAATCAAGTAAAAAAAGTCGAATATGAAAATTACCGAAAAGTATTAGATAAAACCATAAAATCTGCTAAAAGACAATATTACGAAAGGAAAATAAATGAAAACAAACATAGTTCAAAAGCTCTATGGAGACTTGTCAAAACAACAGATTTTCCAGATGTTGACAATAGTATCAAAAAATTACTTACTGAACAGCGGCAGATTACCAAAGACCCTAAATTGATTGCAAATGAATTCAATCTTTATCTTTCGCAAATAGGAGAGAAACTGGCATCGAACTTAAGACCACTTGAAAAATCCTCAATTAATAAAAAAATTACTTCTTTCTGATGCAGTAACAGAAAATGAAGTAGAAATGACAATACACAACCTCAAAAACAAAAAGTCGAGTGAAAAAGATGTGTTGACAATTAAGAAAATTAAGGCAACTATCATCCCCCTACTAACCCATTTGATAAATTATATATTCACGCTAGGTCAAGTTCCAAGATTGTTCAAGGAGTCGGTTGTTGTTCCCGTATATAAAAAAGGGGAAAAAAACTTATGTGGTAACTATCGGCCTATTTCCCTGATCTCCACATTCGCAAAATTTTCTGAGAAAGTTTTAAATTTTAGATTAGTAACCTACATGGAGAACATCAAATTAATATCGTCGCGCGACAATTTGGATTTCAGAAGGGTCTATCTACAGGAGATGCCATCATGGAGATTACTTCAAAAATTAACAATGCAATGGATAATGGTATCCCTGTACTATGTGTATTGATGGATTTGGCTAAAGCTTTTGATACTGTGGACCACAATCTGTTACTTGAAACTTTGGAGGATGCAGGTATCCGTGGATTACCATTGAAGTTGTTTCAAAATTATTTTCAGGAACGAGTACAGAGTGTAAAAATAGGTTCAGAATTCAGTCAGGTCCAAAATATTACAGTAGGAATACCTCAGGGAACCGTACTGGGACCTACATTGTTTTGTATTTTCATCAACCAACTACTCAATCTCAAGTCCGCTGGGACGATTATCAGTTTCGCTGATGACACTTTGATCTATTATGAAGGAACGTCTTGGAATAGCCTTAAGGAAGAAGTACAGGTGGATTTGTTGAGTGTCATAGATTGGTTCAACTCGAAACGTCTAACGGTGAATTTCGATAAAACTTTATTCATACTATTCTCTATCTATGGTAACAAATTGCCGAGTTTTGAACATCTATCGATCGAGCAAAGAATCAACACAATCAAAATACACAGGAAAAACAAACTGAAGTACTTGGGTGTGACATTGGATTGTCATTTGCGATGGGATGAACACATTGGTGAAGTAACACGAACATTACGATTGTTGATATATAAATTCAAATATTGGAGAAAAATCTTGGGCATATCTCATCTACGTGTTGTCTACTATGCACTTGTACAAAGTAGATTGCAGTACTGTATTCTTGCATGGGGTGCCGCAGCTAGTAACCACCTAAATAAGCTTGAAGTTGTCCAGAAAATAATTTTGAAAATTATTTATAATAAGACACTGCAATACTCTTCAAATTTGTTGTTTAGGGAGAGTGGGATGCTCGATATTAGACAACTCTACATGTACAACTCTTTAATATATACTTACCATCATAAGGAACTACTTCAAGATTGCGAGCACAATTATCTTACACGTAGCAGGGTCGCGGCAGCTTCACTTACTCCATTTTTCAGAAAAACAACTACTCAAAGACATTTCAGTTACCTTAGTGTGAAATTTTACAATTCTTTACCGGAAAGCTATAGATTGTATCTGCGGAATATAAATTCAATAATCCTAATTAGAAAAAAATTTAAATTTTATTTATGTACTATAGATAGATCTGTGGTTCATGATTTCTTTTCTCTATAAAAATTCTTACATTTGTAAGGATCGAATTTTAGTTGTGTTTTTCAAAATTAGATTTAGGGTTTCAAATGTTTTTGTAATTGTTTTTGGATTATGTCTCAATTGATCTCATCTGAGGGACTAGCTCATACGCATCCATCTTGGACATACTGAGCTTATCTCTCAATAATGATGAGTAATTGTAATAATGAAAACTTTACATTGTACACCTGTTTGCTGAATAAAATTATTATTATTATTATATATAATATATATATTATAATATATATATATATATATATATATAATATATTATATATAAGTATATTTTTATATATAACATTTATATACTAAAGTTTAAACATTAAAATAAAACACTCTTCGCTTAAGTTTTAGTATATAAAAATATTAAGATACTGTATTTAGCAGTACAGGATAGTCGACCTGAATATATATTATATATATACATATATATATATATATTTCTATTTATTTATATAAATCTATTTATATATACCTATATATTTTTATATATATATATATATAAATATATAAATATAAAAATATATATATATATATATATATGTATATATATATATATATATATTTATATATACCTTCATATTTAATAATATAATAAAAATAATATAACTTCATTCAAAAAATTCAAAATGGGTTTACAAGAACACTATATAAAATGAATAAAGTAAGTTCGGATAAGTGTTTTTACACTTGTTTCGCATAATAAAATTGAATCATATACAACAGAGTAGCAATATAAAAAATAAAATATATATATAAAAGGTGAAATGTATCAAAATAATTTATGAAATATAACGAGGAGGTTTCTTGGCTATTGATTGAAATAATCATTCTCGAAGGGCTCGTACTTTAGATCTCTCTATGAACGTTTTCAGTTGTTTTTTGAATTGGAATGAGTTGCGTATAGTGCGAATTTCTTCAGGTACAGAATTGAACATTTTTGGAGCATTATAAGAAAAACTAGTCTTCAGCAGTGATTTTGTTATTTGCGGTGTTATGTAGTTGTATCTTTGTCTAGTGTAGTTATGTGTTGGTATATTATATATAATAAAGTTTAAACTTTAAAATAAAACACACTTAGCTTAAGTTTCACTCTATAAAAATATGTAGATACTGTATTTAGCAGTAAAAGATAGTCGACTATCTGCTAAATACAGTATCTAAATATTTTTATTTAGTGAAACTCATAAGCCAACTGTGTTTTATTTTAAAGTTCAAACTTTATTCTTTATGATGTTTCACCAAGTGAAGTGCGAGAATTCAATCTCAGTTAATTATATATATATATATATATATATATATATATATATATATATATATATATATATATATATATATATATAATCTCTTGAGAATTATTAGCAATAACAGGCTTGTTGAATCTCAAAAAACTCGATTTTATTAAAAAGTTGACGTTTCGCCACGACATTCGTGGCTTTATCAAAACTTTTGAAAAAATTGAAATTTCTTTGACATTTATTGATTTGAAAAAATTTGAGTAGTTAAAAAAGACTACTATGTTTCACTAAAATTTTTCGGCTGTGGCCGTTCTTTGTTATTTATTACGTGCTATTCAGTCCAATATTAACATTCAAATCTGTTATTATTAGATGGTAAGGAAACCACAGAAATCTTTACCCACGTAATGTTCGAAATAGGTTCAAATTATTTTAATTTTGAAAAGTCAAAGAATATGGTACTATTTATCTTTTTTTCAAAAATTTTTCATTACGGCTGTGGCCGTCTTCAGTTATTAATTACGTGCTTTTTAGTCCAATATCAACAGATAGGTCTGTTGATATTAGATGGGAAGGGAACCACAGATACCTTCACCCATTTGTACATTACGTGGGTGAAGGTTTCTGTGGTTCCCTTTCCATCTAATATCAACAGACCTATCTGTTGATATTGGACTAAATAGCACGTAATTAATAACTGATGACGGCCAAAGCCGTAATGAAAAATTTTAAAAAAAAAGATAAATAGTACCCTATTCTTTGTTTTTTCAAAATCAAAATAATTTGAACCTATTTCGAACATTACGTCGGTAAAGGTTTCTGTGGTTTCCCTTACCATCTAACAATAACAGATTTGAATGTTAATATTGGACTGAATAGCACGTAATAAATAACAAAGAACGGCCACAGCCGAAAAATTTAAGTGAAACATAATAGTCTTTTTTATCTACTCAAATTTTTTCAAATCAATAAATGTCAAAGAAATTTCAATTTTTTCAAAAGTTTTGATAAAGCCACGAATGTCGTGGCGAAACGTCAACTTTTTAATAAAATCGAGTTTTTTGAGATTCAACAAGCCTGTTATTGCTAATAATTATCAAGAGATTAGAAATAGTACACAGGCAACAACAATTCGAATAAATATATATATATATATATATATATATATATATATATATATATATATATATATATATATATATATATATATATATATATATATATATATATAAAATATATATATCTATATATATATATATATATATATATATATATATATATATATATATATATATATATATATATATATATATAGTGGATAAACTAACCAGTTCATCCCTGCCTATTTCTAATGTGATTCCAACTATGAAATCACATTAGAGGTTACCGGTGTCGTTACAAAGGGAAGCCACACATGCCACATGCTGTGATCTCTAGAGCGGCGCTGATCGATGGATCCAGGTTATCGGATGGAGCGCAGATCTCTTAGGACGCCGATGCATGGTCGCCAAACTGGAAAATTATGATCAAACGCTACTCTATACGATCCTCAATATGTGCATCCCAATATCGTTCATTTTTCATGAATCGTTGGTTTCAGGTCGCAAGGATGTTATTTTGGGAATTTCGGACGTTGACCACTAATTTTATCGTCGATAGGCGATCTGATGAACTTAACCTCTTAGGTCCTCACAAAACATAAAATAAAGATTCGCCATGAATTTCAACAAATTTTGTATCAAAATAGTCACTTGAATTATATGGTGGTACTTTATTCTGAAACACGACTATATTTGATCTCAGTTGTTAAATATATATTACATATTTTGATAAATATTTTGAACTAGAACAGCTGCAGAACTTACTACGTAGTCTAATTTTGGACTAAGCGTTCTGCCGCTATCCAATGGTTTCTATGAACAAGAACCAAAGCAAGCAGATCTGTCAGTTTGATATTATCCATACTTAAAATACTGAGAAAACTTATTGATATTGGGATAAGGAATCTATTTTGATAGAAGAACTTTATATCTTTGCATAAGTCCCAGATAATTCACTGGATATATAGGTTGTTAGTTTGAAGGTCTGGTCTCTCATCTATTGGTCCAAAGTGAAAAAAATTATCTAAGAAAGTACCCTGTACATTCATATAGTTACCCATTTGCATCATGAGCAATTTGGCAGCCACTACAATGGCAAGTATGAAATGTTTTGTCTCTAAATTTTTCCTCTCTCAGCTACTGTAAAAGAGATACTGCTTTAAGTCTGACTACACTAACTGTAAAAAATTATCATTGAACTAAAGCATCTGTCTTCGGTTTTAAATTCAAGATTAAGATATCACAACAAGTGAGAAAACTATATACTATACCAATAGATGCAAAAGTCAATAAAATTAGAATGGCATGATATAGTTTATAATAGCAAGAAATATTTGAAAATATAACAGTGGCACTGCGAGAAACTTCATATACATAGGAGGGGAAAACTGAAGAAAATGTGAGTATCATTATATAAGTGGGTACAGAACTCAATGTCAGTAATGAATTAGAAGGATAAGTATGACTCCGACAGGATAACTTGTTAACTAGCTTTGAAGCACTTTACTATTCATAAGACATATCAAAACATCATGTGCCCATACAAAAATGTAAACAATTTACCTATATAAATATGAATTTTATAGCTAGTAGTTGTTTCGGTTACACATGTGAATAAGTACTGAAAAATCTTCGGGGAAAACCAACTGCGGGAGGAACTGTCCGATCATAGTGAAGATTTAGATCTAATCAAATTTAAAATAGAATAACAAACGAGTAAGGTACCACTCAACAAAAGTTTCAATAATGATTTTTTTTCCAAAATGTCTCAAAATACCAAAAAATCGTAAAAGTCAATTACCAATTTGCAATGATAAACTTTCGATGTGACTGCAAAAAATTATATAAGTAATTCAAATGATTCTTTTGCGTGAAATTCGCTGAAATTAATAACCTGCATTTTCTCGTTCAATGCCCTCAGAAAAAATCTGGTGACTTGAATCAATAGCATGAAACGAAAGCAATCTAAAAGAAAAAAGAAGATGAGCAAAAGTTATATAGCTTCGCATTAAAAAGCGTCGGTAATCGCATAAAATATATAAGGAATAAGTTGGTCATCCACAGAACACGCCACGCAATACAATTCACATATCCTCGAGGGGAATCCTTATGGGGATTTCCGCATCTGAGCCTGCTTTTCACCAGAAATCGAGAGAAATTCGGCAAAGTGCAAGGCATACTTCCGCCAGAACTCAGGGGCGTGTGCAGTGGTTGCTTCACGGCATTACAACATACATAATCACATAATCATATAAGATATATATATATATATATATATATATATATATATATATATATATATATATACACACGTTTAGAAATTGAGTTGAAAAATTGATCCTTGATCAAATTAACACTCCAACGGATCTAGTCTTATGAGACTTCATGACATGAAATTCCACTTATCCCTACGGAGAATATTAGAAAATTCGACATCGGAGCCACATACGATGGAAAGACTAAACAGTCTGTTCGCTCTTCAACGAACTCATCAGTAATGTGCTGTCCGTCGATCAAGTGGGCAACGATATAAAATCTAAAAAAAAGAAACGATGTCATGGGACACCAGGTAGGAACGAAGTTCCTTCGGATAATATAGAAGGACCATTATGTGCAAAAACGAAACATCTGCGTGTAGGGGCGCACGATAGAAGTGATAATTTATACTACTTATACTAATCCAAAGATAGTAGTCAACTCTGGGATTCGAACCCAGACGTACGGCACCAAGATTCAGACTCTGTCGTCAATGCAATGTAAAATGAAGACGCAAGAGTGTATAAAACGAGAGGTTAACGAATGGCCACGTTATATAATTGAATATAAACCTACAATACGCAGTCATTATTTTATGGAACAAATTTGTAAAGCTTTTTTTTTTATTGCCAAATCTGATTCCTGTCGTAATCTGTTCTTTTATAACTTATACAATATTATTTTGATGTTTCACATCTGCCAGGCGTCCCAATAAAGCACAATCCATCGGAAACCGATACTAATCTCACTTTATGAAAAACATAAACGCAAATCGCCGGAAGTTCATGTCACTTCACACCCATAGATAGCTACCATAGATGCCAGATCTGCAACTTGTTAGATCTATCGATGTTCCACCACACTGCGCCTGTTTAGCGTAATTGAATATTCATATATATATATATATATATATATATATATATATATATATATATATATATTTATATATATATATATATCTATATATATTTATATATATTTATATATATATATATATATATATATATATATATATATACTATATATATATATATATATATATATATAATATATATATTCATATATTTATATACATAGATATATATATATGTAATTATATATATATATTATATATATATATATATATATATATATATATATATATATATATAATCTCTTGATAATTATTAGCAATAACAGGCTTGTTGAATCTTAAAAAACCCGATTTTATTCTCGGTCCAGGAATCAGTGATACACTTTTATATCATCCAAGCATTCGGTAAGTTTTTACTACCTTTCTCAAGGATCTATAATGTAAAAATATTACAATTAATAAAACAAAAGACCAAAGAAACAAACACAACTCACATACCGAAAGCTTGGATGATATAAAAGTGTATCACTGATTCCTGGACCGAAAATTCCAATATACTTTTTCCTATATTTTTATTTTACGGTCAAGACTGTCATCAAACCTTTGTATATTTATATACATAGATATATATATATATATATATATATATATATATATATATATATATATATATATATATATATATATTTATATACATTCATAATGAAGTTAAAGGGTTATTGTGCTCATAGAAGAATTGACGATATAGGATTATCTGAATATTTTCGACTTTCATATCCTTACTTCCAAGGAATGAATATAAAATAATTAGAGTATATGATTTGGCATGTATTATTTTTCACTAAAAATTCCTACATTTCGGTTGATAAAAATTATATTTGGACAACAATATTGACATATCGAAATTATTCTGATCACTAGAAGTATATGATATTTTGAGTCACATCAATGCGACAGGTAAAATATTTGGTGAAATCCCAAAATAGTTTTTGTTTCGAAGAAATCATAGAAATTTCTGAATAGAAATTAAGAAACTGCATCAAAATTATTTGAGAGTGCTAGCTACTGACTTTTAATACTGTGACATATCTATCACAAATATTGAAAGAGTTGTTCTGCAGAATACTATCAAAAATAATCACATATCGACAAATCGAAGAATTTAAAAAAAAAGTCGAAATTAATTAACCATGTGGTAATTATTTTTCTGATTACGATATGTAAAATTGCTTGACAGTGATTTTTGCTCTGTTTATTTTGGAGGTATAAAATATGTCATCGGTATGATTATATATTCAAAACTAGTGTCGCTCTTAACCCGGCATCAAATTCTGCTTTTCTGTACTACGCCAATGTTGGCAATAAGACAAAAAGGAAGTAAGTTATTGAACTGAAAGCGACATATTCGAGGATCCTTTATTTTTCAGTCCAAAGCAATAAATGTCGAACAGTTCATTTGGATTAGCCCTTACACTCCTTGAAATGTTTTCTAGCAGAAAACTTCAGGTCTAACAGTCTTTCATTACAACTGATGTCCAACTCACTACGTCTTCAGCTTTTCAAACAATTCATTCGTTAAAATTCGTTGAAGGGAATAACAGAAAGACCTCCAGATTTTCAATATAACGGACAGTAGTTCGATGACGGGCACAAACCATCAGAATAATTATCAGTTATAATATCACAAGAGCATAGAAAATGTTCGATTATAATTCCGAATCACGAGACGTATTTTACGAATCATCACGAGAGCGCAGCTCGAGTTATGTTTTAAGAAAATACGTCTAGTGAAGAGGTCAGGATAACGATTATTTTCGTTTGCGCGAGTTGGTATTCGTTACGATTATATAACAAATAAACAACACCGCAATAACTTCAACCAAGGCGTTGCATATTGAAAAATTAAACGAAACTCCTCCAAAGTTGATTATTAATTTTGTTTGATAAACGTCAAAAAATCGTCAATTTTAAAAAATTCACATTTTGATACGAGGCGAAACATAAAAACGGTTATATCACGTCGTCAAGGGTATATTCACTTATCAATACGAAGTAACGATGCTCTGATTTTCAACTTGATCCTAGGTGCAAATTTTATAAATCAATTCAGTCGACTCCATTGAGAAGGGCTTGGTTCAGAGACATTCAGTATGGCAGAATATTCATAAGAATATTGAGTCGACTTAGAAGTGGACATTTTCTTTGTCCTCTATATATTTTTAAACTTGGTCTTAGAGAGGATCCTTTATGTGAATGTGGTGAACAAGGAAATATTGATCATCTATTATTCTTCTGTAGTAACTTCAGACATGAATGTAATACACTTTCGCTAAACATTCAAAATACGATTAATCATAATCAACCTTTCAATTTAGCGTTGTTACTTTCGCTTAATAACTTTGAGATTTATAAACTTTTATACGATCATATTATTTCTATAGGTCTCAAAATTTGATACTTCGTTACTATCCCTATGTTTTTACCCTACTGTAAATCTTTCCTTTCCGTGACTCACCTCTAGTATGTGTATAAAGATTAAAATCGCCTCGATGAGTCCCTTGAAGTATTGTGTTCCCGTATATTCCTCTGAGTTCTTTGTTCTCACTTTCTTAATATTTTTGTTGGCTAATGATTAATTGTCGAGGCCATTTTTTTGTATTGAAAAAAAAGTAACGATGCAGAATATACGGATTTTATTGGCTTATTCACACATGAGTTATATAATCACAATTATAGCTGAAATAAATTATATTTCCGGTATGTTGGCTATACTTACTCATATATTTTCTTGATATTTCTTAATATATGAATATATATATATATATACAGTGCTTTCATGATGAAAGGAACAAATTCATTAAAAAATTAGATTTCTATTTCATGTTAAAATCCTCGGACAGGTCGATTAGTATTTTTATTTGGGCATTTTTCGCAATAAAAATTTTGTATACAGGGTGTCTCATTCAAGAGCTATGGCTTTGTCATTAGTTTTTTTAAAGGTAATACCCTGTATATTATTTCACTTTACAATTCTACGATAAATTCTTATCACTTTTTGTGAACATACCATATGCCTCAACTCGATGGATTGCCAGAAACGGAGATAGTGGTTAATGAGAGGTACGATATGAAAACACACAAATGTAATTACTAATTTAATTTTTACATATGTTCAATCTGTTGTCCGTTTACTTCGAGACATTTTTGAAGTCGATTCAATGTTTCCCGTTGCACATTTTCAATTACTTCTGGACTGATAAGTCTTATTTCCTGCCTAATTCTCTCTTTTAGATCATCAATATTATTTGGTCTATTCAAATAAACTTTAGACTTCAAATAACCCCATAAGAAAAAATCCAATGGGGTTATGTCCGGTGATCTTGGCGGCCACTCAATCGGACCTCTCCGTCCTATCCATCTGTTGGGAAAAGTTGCATCAAGAAATTGTCGAACAGCGATTGAATAGTGAGGAGGTGCCCCATCTTGTTGAAACCATATCTCGTTATTAGGTATGTCAGGATCTTGTGGGTTAGGAAACAAAACAGCTAAAGCCGGAATGAGTTCGAACTGGAGAAAGTTCAAGTAGTCCTCTCCGTTTAGTGTTCCTTCAAAAAAATAGGGACCAACTATACGATTTCGAACAATCGCTGCCCATGTATTAATTTTTTGAGGCCGCTGTGTGTGGCATTCTTGCATCCAATGAGGATTCTCGGTCGCCCAATAAATACAGTTTTGTCTGTTGACGTGGCCATTTAAATTAAAGGTGGCTTCATCAGAAAAAATTATGTTTGTAATGAAATTTAGATGTTGATTATGAATTTCAAGAATCTGCTCACAAAACTGTACTCTGCGGTCAAAATCGTCTTCTAATAATTCATGTACCAGCTTAATTTTATAGGGATGATACTTATTTACCTTAAGTATTTTATGCACGGACCCTACTGATAAATTGAAATTATTGGAAATTGTAGTAATGGATGTATGAGGGTTATCTTGGGTTTCTAGTAGAACGTTCAGCAGTGTTTCTTCAGATACTCTTCGGTGGTCCTTCCTTTAGGTAAATCTCTAACGTGGCCGTATCTCCTGAATTTTGATTCAATTTTGCTGACTGTCGATCTAGTAATTGGCGGACGATCAGGATGATTTTCATTGAATAGATTGCAGACTTCTTCTTGTGAACGCACCCTATCTCCAAAACCAATCATCATAAGTACTTCAATACGTTCTCTCTCAAGTAATTGCATTTTCTTAAACAATGAAGTAGTGTAGTGCCTGGAGCGTTAAAAACGTGAAAACTGCGGACTATACAGCACCAGTGAATGAATTCAGATGGTACATGTGAAATTTCATTCTTCAGATTTAATGACAATGTTTACCTAAATTTTTGTTTGTACTTTTAATCCACATTTTAAATCTCCAGGTGCTCCACTATCTCCGTTATAATCTGGGAATCCATCAAGTTGAGGCATATGGTATGTTCACAAAAAGTGATAAGAATTTATCGTAGAATTGTAAAGTGAAATAATATACAGGGTATTACCTTTAAAAAAACTAATGACAAAGCCATAGCTCTTGAATGAGACACCCTGTATACAAAATTTTTATTGCGAAAATTGCCAACATAACAATACTAATCGCCCTGTCCGCGGATTTTAACATGAACTAGAAACATAATTTATTAATGAATTTGTTCCTTTCATCATGAAAGCACTATATATATATATATATATATATATATATATATATATATATATATATATATATATATATATATATATATATATATATATATATGTTATATGCGAAATTCAAATCTTAGTTAGCCTATCTCTCTTTTAGGGAGTGATATCTTTTTCATGCATAAATGTATCACATTTTTTGTAGAAGAATGTATTCGTCTATAACTTTCACGTGAAAAATGTATGCTTGTCAAAAGTCGCTACAAGGATCTGTTTTCGAGATATTTCAATTTGAATTAATCGACGCATTCAATCTAATTCTCATTGATTCGCAAACTCTATGAAAATAAAATTATCAAGTAGGCTAGGAGGTTTGTTCTGCACTATTTCTTCACTTTTAAAACGTATCAAGTGGGCTAGTGAGTTAATTCTAATGTGTTATTTTCTGCTGTCATGGCAAAAATTAAATAAAATTTTTGACAAACTGTATTTCAAAGATGAAAGCCCTGAAAACCTATGCTAATATGAACTTTTCACCTTATAAATAACTGAGGAATAGTCCTGTAAAATATCGGATACTCATTGAATAACACGCTGTACAACAAAGAAATATTTATAAGGTAAAAACTTTCGAAATTGCGTGCTACCGATACTCGTTGCTCCATTATAATTTTTCATTTTCATGAAGAATGTATTGAGGTTTCCTCCCAAATACCAAAAACTGGGTTTTCGAAATAACAAACGAAACTATTTATTTTGATCTTTCACCTACATATAATATTATATAACTGAGATTGAATTCTCGAACATCACTTAGTGAAACATCATAAAGAATAAAGCTTAAACTTCAAAATAAAACACACTTGCAGTAAAGGATAGTCTACATGTTTCGAGTTATGAACTCATTATCAAGACAGGAGAGTACTACATCTTATTTTATAAAACAGACAAAAGCAAAGGTGATACCTGAAGATCAATCTGTTCGTTTACAAGGGGTAATTTACTATTATGAGCTGAACTTATTTCGAGAATTTCAAGAAGATCAAGGCGCTTTCCATTGTTATCTGAATGCAACAATTGGGTTTTGTTGAAATCCAGGAAATGATTAAATTTCATACTATGTTGGAAGAAGCCAGTGGTATTTTTATTTTGTAAAATTGACTTTTTATGTTCTTCAACACGAATGTTTATATTCCTAAACAATTTGTACAAGTAAGAGAAACTTGAAGTCATTCTTGGTCAATAATAAAGAAAAATCTAACATCGGAGAAAACAGTGGTGTTTACAAAATATTTTGCGACGAATGTCCTGCTTTCTATATTGGACAAACAGGAAGGAATATAAACATTCGTGTTGAAGAACATAAAAAGTTAATTTTACAAAATAAAAATACCACTGGCTTCTCCGAACATTGTATAAAATTTAATCATTTCCTGGATTTCAATAAAACCCAATTGTTGCATTCAGGTAACAAAGGAAGGCGCCTTGACCTTCTTGAAATTATCGAAATAAGTTCCACCCATAATAGTGAATTACCCCTTGTAAACGAACTAATTGATTTTCAGGTATCACCTTTTCTTTTGTCTGTTTTATAAAATAAGATGTAATACTCTCCTGTAGTCAGTCTTGCTAATGAGTTCATAACTCGAAACATGTCGACTATCCTTTACTGCTAAATACAGTATCTAAATATTTTTATAATGTGAAACTTAAGCTAAGTGTGTTTTATTTTAAAGTTTAAACTTCTATATTATATGTCTGCCTTCGATTTTTAATTATTGATTAACATGCGATGAACAATTTTTGACATATTATTGTTATTTCATTAAGTAGAATATACAATTATATATTAACTAATTATATGATTTTGCATAAGAAAAATTAGTGTTGTTGCTTGAAAATAAACGCGTGTTCAGCAGAGCTTCGTCACTAATTACTTATTTTCAAGTCTGACTGAAGATGCCGACTAGATGAGAAGTGAATTGGTTAGCAAGTACTTCCTAGAAGTACATCGCATATAAAAAATTCATGAAATCTTTACATTTGGATGGCGGAAATTGATGAAAATAGTTAAAACTCAAAGCAGATCGTATCTCAGCCTGCAAAAGCTAGGAAAGTGAGAAAAACCTCGAGCAACTAGGAAATCTCTATATAAAAATTCACGTACAAATTTTCAACACTTCAAATCAATTTATATGGGCATTTAGGAGTTCAAAGTCTTCAAAAACAGAGTTTCCGAGCTCCATGCTTCCTCCAAATGGCTGAAGTTCCGTTTTGTTGTTTATTATCAATTTCAACATATTTTGCCAGACTGAAAGATTTCCGCTCAAGCGCTCTCTCCTTTTTCACTTCCCCAAAGTTTGGAAATGTCAAAATTTTGACTAATGACCGAAATTTTTATAGTTTTGCCTCGGAAATAACAGCCACTACTAGAGATCCAGTTTATTTACCAGAAAAAAGAAAAATATATATATATATATATATATATAGAAACATATATATATATATATATATATATATATATATATATATATATATATATATATATATAGAAACATATATATATATATATATATATATATATATATATATATATATATATATATATATATATATCAATTGAAATACTCTTCATAGTAGATATTATTTTCGGAATAAATTCCAAATAGAGATGTCTTCTGAATCGATACGGCATCTCTCTTGTCGATTGAAAGGTGAGATGGAGAGACACGCGCCGAAACCGCACTTGGAAAATGCAGCATCCCTTTTAGGTGGGAGGGTCGCCTCAAACCTCCCCAACGACACCTCCATGGACCAAATGGGCAAGCGCCGCTACGAACAGCGTCGGGTGTCTATGATCTCATAGCAATATCAGAGTCAGTTGTGTTTTTGACGTCGAAGGCGTGACATATGTCGCTGCAGAACAGAAGCGCGGCAGGAGCATTGTACAATCCAAACGGTAAATTAAATATTTCGGTAAGTTTGAAATTGCTTGTTTTCTCAGCGGTGATGATTGAAATTAATACACACGACATGTGAAGTTTTTATTTGCATTTCATGTTAAAAAGGTTTATTGTTATTATTCAATATTTCTAACTTTTTACTTTAGTTTAATGTATTTTTAGGAAACGACACCTTAGATTATGAGGGACCTGTTCTTTTAAATGTGATCGATATATAATCTATATATATATATATATATATATATATATATATATATATATATATATATATATATGTATGTATATGTGTGTGGGTTTAATTTATTTCCATGTAGAGCTCCCATTTTCTAATTATTCATAATTTTTATAAATTTAAATATTTCCTACACTCTTCCTGTCACATATTTGGATGGTAAGCCAAACATAACGTTTTGATCGTGCAGGAATTGAGTATTATTGATATATCGAAAGTATTTTCTATGAAATTTGGAAGTGTTCTCAATGTGTTTAAGGTACACGCGCTGAACCGTTAAACTTTCTGAATGTAATTATATTGTCAAACGAATAGGCGCTTCACCTGTCATCTACAGAAAACCAGTACACATTGAAACAAGCACAGTATACAATTACAAGAATGCTGATACCTTCAAAACAAGTTCATTATGTCATTATATTTAAGAAAATGTATATACATATATATATATATATATATATATATATATATATATATATATATATATATATATATATATATATATATATATATATATGTATATATATATATATATATATATATATATTATTTATATATATATATATATATATATATATATTTAATATATATATTATATATGTATATATATAATAATATATAAATATATATATATATATATATATATATATATATATATATATATATATATATATATATATATATATATATATATATATATATATATATATATATATATATATATATATATATATATATATATATATATATATATATATATATATATTATATATATATAAAATTAAAAATGGATGTTACCAATCACGCAAGAAATATACTAAAATTATTCAAAATAAAATCTGTTAGAGTTTTTTGATACCTATATAAATATTTTGATTAGAATATATTCAAGAAATAACTTCTGAAGAATTTCATTATATCCATTGTTGAAATAAATACTGATTCACTTTTCTTAAACTTACATCAAGAAAAATCTCATTATTGTTTTCAAATTTTAAAGTAGATATTGTACAGGTATCTAGATATTTCAAAGTTCTATTTCACTGAAATTTTAATTTCAGGAAGTTGAGCATTAATCTCATGGGAGCTTGTGTTGCATTTCCGAAGTAATGACATAGTAATGAAAAAAGTATAACAAGGTTTTTGTCGTTTTGCAAATTACCTCGAATACCCGTGAGTATTCAAAACGAAGCTTTTCAGTATGATCAAAATTTATATTCGTTCTAGCATGTGAATTGCTCATCTAGTTTTATTCATCTGAGGCTGTAAAAACTGAATTATTAAATTCAAAAAAATTAATTTTCGGTGATAACTATTTTACTCTCATAAGTATGAGGAAACTATTAGTTATTTATGATGAATTTTGCTCCTAATTTACCTGATACTTTCGATTATTATCATTCTGACCCCCACCAATGACTAATTTCATTAATACGTTAAACAATTTTTCATTAACATAATCAGTACAGACATTTTTCTTACAAAACAGGTCGTAGACAATTTCAAAAATATACTGGTATAAAATGCATTGTTTTAACGATATACCATCTGTTTGAAAGAAGATATTACATCAGGAAAATCTAGTTTTTATAGTTGCATATTTACTCCAGATAATTTATTCATTGCGAATAAAAGTAGATCTTGAAATTTATTGTATGATGAAGTCGGCATAATAATTCAATGTTTAGTCGAATTCCTAAGGAAAAAATGTCTGCTACGTTATTCTGGTCCAAATTTATTTGATATTTCAAGAGATGATGAACAGAGTAACCCAACATTAATATCCGTGCTTGAACCCGGCATTTTCCCTGACAAATACTTTGCAACCGTCGGGAGGGAATGATCTCATAATCTGTAATAATTTGTTAATCAGCAACCCTGTGCGGTTCTTGTAACTAGATTTAAAAGCGACGAAGCTTTAACAGTCGGTCGCATCTTGTTAATCAGATCTCAAGTTGCCTCCTGGCACAATTTCTAATTACATCTTGCTTTTAATATTCCGAAACCCTCTTGGGATGCCGATGTAACTGAAAGTGTAGTGTTTACAATTTAGAAGACCTGAATCACCTGAGAAATTTTCATTTCACAGCAGTGTCAAATCGAAATCTATACAAAAATAAATTCAATGAATGTACCGAGTTTAAGTTATCATCATTTGTATAGTTTGATGCAAAAATAAAAAAAACATATTATTCACACGATAATTAATATTTCATAGAAATTTAGCAGGAGTTGAGTGGTGTAAATATGCTTTTATTACCTTCACCTGTATGTATCATCATCATCATCATCAGCTAGCCTTTTTGAGTCCACAACTGAACATAGGCGTTCCGTTTTTGTGCCCACTCTTTTCGATCTTGAGCCGTCTGGATCCAGATGAAATAAAGAGAATCATGTATGTTACGACATATTTCAACATAATTTTACTGATTTAAAGACACCTGATTATTTTGAAAATTTGAACACGAAATAAAGACCTATGACAATAATTCAATCCCTTTGTCCTAAGGTCCTCATCACGATGCAAAATATTAGATAGTTTTAGGCCTATGTCACACATATGATATATTGAAGATCGAGTTTCATGATAACTGTTGCTTTTGATTTCCTTTTAGGACTATAAATTATGAATATAAGTTATGGTTGAAAGAAACTGATAAAACAAGTTTTAATAGCAAACAGAAATAAAAAGTATAGAATAATTCATTTTATTGTAAAAAATTGTAAATATAGTAGAAAACAACCCAAATTTTAAATTGAATGTATCATTTATCCATTGAGTTCGCCTTGCTGTTATAGCAGTTTGTTCAGTTTTTAAAGCTATAGTTTATATATGATAAAAACTCTTTTTCTCCAAAAATAGGGATAGGCTAATCATCATAACTCGTCTCAATCATCCATATATGATTTCAAAAAATGGTAGTTAAAGTTAATGCTGGATTGAAATCACGTGTAAGGGAAAAGTGTTTCATATTTTTTTGGTGCGGTTCAGAAACAGCCCTCTGATAGAGCGATGCTCTGTCTTGAATAATGGAGGCAATAACTACAGCTGGCGTGATAATGGGTGGTATGAATGAAACCAGATATATACTCCGAGTATGTTCTCATGATCATGAGCATGAAGTATGAGTTTGTACTCCAATTCATATGAATAAACATATTTCGATTCGATGAGTTTCTGCTCCTAGTACATATTGTAGATACTCGCTGCTTAATATCCAAAGTTGGCGGAGCCTGTTCGATAGTGGCTTGATTATTGATTCTATGATATCCTTTGCGGTTAATATATTAATCACGATGAAGAGCTGGTTTCTTATTTTTTATGTGGGCGCAATTGATCACACTCACACGGCTCATGGAAAAGTGTACTTTTTTGCCATCTTTCTTTGGCTTCTATTACATATGCCGGAGTGTGGGGGAATTTTATCCACTGTCCACATTTTCCTATCATCTGGTCCGCCACTTGCGTCACAACTTTAGAAACAGAAAATTGGTGAACACCAATATCTTTCCCACTACTGTTTGAAAACCCGGATCGCCCACATATCTCAAGAATATTTTTATTTTATCAGTGTAGCATAACCTCTTGTTTCTTCCGATTCTAGACCCAAAAAAATTATATGATAGCCACTAGACATTTTCTTCACTAAACCTAAACAATGCTTTAAAGTCACGATTACACGTACTTCTTCTAGGTTTATAATATTTTTTTGAACGCAACTTAAGAACGAACTCAGACATAGCTCTGCCGCGGTCAAACTGAAGTCGGATGAATATCAGACTCCGAAATTATGGCGTAAATCAGGGGTCACCAAATGGCGGACCGCGGTCCGCATCCGGACCGCCGACCCATTCATTGCGGACCGCGAGAACACTGCAACTTACAAGAGTACGTAATTTAATAAAAGTGTATCTCCCTCATATATGGACGCTGCGACAACCACGTGTTGTGCGGACCGCGATGGTCATTTTATTTCTTAAAACGGACCCCGAGCGAAACTAATTGGTGACCCCTGGCGTAGATTCTCATCCTAACGAGCATGAACACATTTTTATTCATATCAAAAATGAGAACATACTCACAACAAATTGTACATAAGAGTACCTACTCAAGCGGAGTATCTGCTCATGGTTTTTATTCATACCACGTGGAGTATTTGCTCCAAATTGTTGAGTATAAACTATATGCTCATTTTTATTCATACCACCCAATATAAGAGACATGAGTCACCTTTCTCCGATGTTCGAGTGAAAATATATATCAACTTCCAAACATATCAACATGTTCGTTTGTCAAATTTTATATTGCCTTAGAATGAAAATTGTTTACTAGCCGCCTAAAAATTGCACAGGTTTCTGATCACGAATACGTTATTATTGACCTAACCGTCCTAATCGATTCAAATTTACAATAATACTGCATCGCAAACTACCTGTTGCGTCCATATTTCGCCTACGTGAGTTGCATTGGCAATTACTACAAATCGTTATGGCACTCATGGCTTATAGATAGCTACAATGGTCGGCTTCTGCGATGCAATGCAATCAGCCGCGTGCTATCGCGCTCTGACTGGGAACCATAATCCGAAATTGCTTTGTCTGAATGTGCTCTAGCGTCACTATTAACTAACTGGCGCTGTAGCAAATCGAATTCGAAGCGTAGAGCGTATCCAGACCAATAGATAATCGTGCATCAATACAGAATAGAGACACTCAATGTATTTAAATCACATGATCTTCAAATGTTTGAATTTAGTTGAGCCAAAATTGATTGAATCCCAAGACCTTGAAACCGTTAAGTTCCTACATTCTGCCCAGGTATTTAAAGTTTAGCTTCACATAAAAATGAAGAGATTGGTGTCAGGAATTTAGGGGCTTCATTCCTGGTTTCTTTATTTTTCTATTTTGTTCTATCATTATCATATGCAGCTATGTTCTATCCATTGTTGTGCCGTTATGTACTCTTTTGTTGTGCTGCTTGATACTATTTTGTGCCTGCTTTTTTCCTGACAACATTATCCCATCTTTTTGTATATTCTTAAAATTTTGAAGCCTTTCGGTGATTCTCGTGGTCCATCTGATATCGTCAGCCTACCACTCGGTGATATGCCCATTGTCACTTAAGGGATTTGATTATGTGTATTACACCCATAACCTAAGTCTTTCGTCATCCACACAATTCTCTTATGGTCTCTTTTTATTCTGCTGAGCGTCATAGTCCATATGATTTTTTCGAAAATTTTGAAACATTAAAATATCAGTTGTTACCTTTTTTCCAATATCAATTATCTGTTATTGCTAACGAAAAATAAAATGATAATATAACATATAGGTATATATAATAATAGTACTTGACAATAAAGTTTGAAAAGGTTATGTCTAGAATGCTGAGGTGTAATAATATATTATCTGTGGCTCACAGATGATGACTGAAACCAGTTGTGATATTGCCAAAACACATATTTATGACTACTTTGGAAATATATGACTGTCTTTTTGATAAAACTATGTCAATATCTAGTCTATTATATCATCAAAAAGTGATTTTCAGTGCTTCGGTCACGATTTGGTCAGAAACATTCAATTAAGGTATAAAATGTGATATTCATCGAACAAGCCAAAAATCGAATACCTTCCTTCTAGCCTACTCTAACAGTGAGGGAACCGTAAAGCACTGGTAACAAAAACGAACGCAAACGCAGCGCTATATATTAATGAAGGTGCAACACATCAAGCACTTTAATCAAACAGTGCCCACAGGGCTTTATATCAGTCTCGACAGTAAATTCATTTGGCCTATTCGATCGAAGTTGGCAACGTTTATTATGAACTTTCGGTATTAACCGGCCAAGTTAATTAAAACCGATGATGATTCATATAACGCGAAACGTTCGTTGCAGTGTTCGCAAATCCACTTAGCTTAATTCCCCTGTTAACAGCGTGAATATTTGTAATAGTCCCTGAAATGTTTGGTAATACAGGGAATAGACTGAAATTTGTGGAGGGTTTTATCTACAGTTCTCAGAGATAATTATTTGGAATCGAATCCAATGATCCAAAATTTCCCTAATTTCCTTGTTGAATGAGGTCAATGGTAATATAAAAAAATGCCAAAAAAAATATTGTACGAATAACTACTCATGATATAGTTTTCATCGCATTTCATATCCAAAAATTCAATCAAAATATATTAAATATTAATGTTTCTCAAATATATTAAAAATAATAAATATTGCTCTATTTCTTATAAAAATTGCATTTTTTGCAATAACATAAATGAAAGGGAATTCTGACCGTCTTTGTTCTCACGAATATATTCGAACGCAGTCGTTTAGTGCTAAGTATTAAATTAAAATTAAAGGAAAGAACTTAATGAGATGAATGTGCCTGTTTTTTATTGCATAACAAATCAAATCTTGGTGGAATGTTTGACACTGCTGGACGCAAGACATTTTTCAGCGATGAACAATATTGGGATTTAATATGTGTTAAAGCTGAGAAAGTAACTTCGCATAAATATGTGGTGTTGAATGGCAGAAGAACATTAAACGCCATATCGGCGTTTGTGGGTAATTCAGATCTAGTTCCGTTCTAGAGTCAAGGGCTTTTTTGGAAATTGTAGTTTTAAGTTTGAAAAGCTGAGCAAATTCCTCTTGAGCTTTAAGTGGCAGGTGATCAATCTCACTTGAACAATCCAAAACGGCTTTTGAATCTGCTGACTTTTTGAAATCAATATTTAATATAAAATATATAAAGAACTGTGTTTCTGACGCTTTTAAGTGATCTACAATCATTTTTGAATAAAAGTTTCACAACTCTTACTGGACAGACTATAGATGTTATGAAATCGTTTATTTAAATATTTGACATTGAAATCTCTCGCAACCCCAGAATTTTGCTACGCGACCCCATTTGGGGTTGCGACCCATAGTTTAAAAAGGCCTGATATAGATGATAATACATTTGGAAATTCATTCGACAAATTGTCTCATGATACAAGCTCCGTTGGAAGTTAATTTGATTTATCCTCAATATTTCAAATGAATTTCTCAATGTATTATTTTCTTTATCATACAAGCTGCGCCTGTTCATCGCAGATAAAAATTGTATTTCAATATAGATATATATATATATATATATATATATATATATATATATATATATATATATATATATATATATATATATATATATATATATAATATATATATATATATATATATATATAGTATATATATATATATATATATATATATATATATATATATATATATATATATATATATCCCATTATGCAAATAATTGTTACAGTCACGTTAATTTAACATCATATTGTGCTAATGTTCTTCCCTTTTTTCCTCTTGTTTTCATCATATGCACATCTTCACAACCGCTTATGCCCAGCTTAGGGCTGTTAACTTTTGTGATGTTACAACTGAACTTCTCAGCGATGTTAAAGCGCTGCCTTTTTACATTACTGTGATGTTACTAGAACTTCCTCAAAAGGACGTCTTTATAATGAACTAAAAGCAACATTTCTGTTACATTCAGAAATGCCTTTTAACATCTAGTACATGTTGATGCAATGTCTATGAAACAACATCTTACCAATGAACTGAAAGCAACATTTCAAAAACGATACAGTATATTCTTTTAGATGTTGTATGGATATTACTTAAACCTCTAAATAATATACCTCAAACATTCTAGATTACATCCTATAGATGTTTCAGCAAATACACGGTGAACAACTAAAAACGCCGGCTGCAGGCCATATCTCAAAAAAGAATCATGATTCAACGTTAAAAAAATACCTTAAGGAAAATGAACCTGAAAAATATTTTTGTGTTACTAAAATATCCGCTAGGGAATGGAAAGAACACTTAACAACATATAATAAGGTGATTATCACCAAAAAAGAAAACCTAAAGGTATCCTAAATATACAATCATAAAGATTTCAAAAGTTGCATTTTTAGGTCAACTTTTGGTATATGTCTTTTTTGGAGATAATCACAGTATTATGATTTTGAGTGCTCATTCCACCCCTAGTGGATATTTTAGAAACTCATAAATATTTTCTAGCGATTTTTCTTTCCAAAAGGTAATGTTTTTTATTTGTACCAATATTCTTTTCTGAGATGTGGCCTACAGCCGTTCTTAGTTGTTCACCCTGTACATTTAAAATAAAAAAGCAATAGAAGATTTAAATAGTATATTAACTATTAATAAATAGAACACTGATGATAAAAATAAAACAAATCCAGCCTTAAAATAAATATCTTGTACAGAAAAAGAAATCCAACCTAAAAACGAATATCCTGTCCGGGAATCCAACCTAAAAAAATAAAATAGTGTAAGCATATTACATAACAAGTGTGGAAAGTGATATATGTATGACACATCTTCATCTTAACAAAAATTGAATTTATGTGCAACTGTATATATCAAGCTGTAGTTGCTATAACCTAACACGATTTAAAACTGAATTGATAAAGATTACTGATACCTTATAGCTGGTTTACAAAATATTTATTAAAATAATTTTTTAATATTGAAACTATAAAAATTTCAAACTATCAAAACTTTACGAAACGTTACGGTATATCCCTCCACCCGGAATTTCAATGTTGAATAGCCGATTAAAGTATTAAAATGAGTATATTTAAGTTTTAATAATTATAATTTTGGAACAAGTACTTACCGATAACTGTTGTTCGTCCATTATAACAAGAAAATGCTTTTACTGCAATAAAACCGCGAAACTGGAAACGACGCTGTCACCTGTAATGCCTGGTCCTGGGTGTTAAACCACTTATAACCTACTTGCATTGCACGCCACGATTCGCCATATATCATGCTTGTCATTGTTTTTTCCGTCTTCTGTTTTCTTCTTTTTTATAATTTTATGAATACATCATTCAAACAGCTCACCCAGTCGCAGGAAGTTACTAAAGAGTAGTTCGAAAGTTGTAAAAGTAACTACAAAATGTGATCATCTCAGAAACATGTTAATTTGTTAATTTGTAACATTGCAGTAATGTTCTGTATGTAACATTAGTGAGACCTAAAAAATTAACATCGTATGGATGTTTCCTCAAAGAAGTTGCTGAAAAGAAGTTCATAGGATGTGTATATCACTGCGAATTCAAGTAGTATTGTGTACATCTAAAATATGTTTTAATTACATAACATTGGATGTTAATGAAGTTGGTTATAAAATTTAAACATTCAGGAGATATCTTTTCAACGTTTTGAATAAACATCACGAAAAGTCTCTAAAAAGAACATCACAAAATAGACTTATGATGTTTCTTGTTCAGTGGGATATATATATATATATATATATATATATATATATATATATATATATATATATATATATATATTATATATATATATATATATATATATATATATATATATATATATATATATATATATATATATATATATATATATATATATATATATAAATATATATATATATATTATATATATATATATATATATATATATATATATATATATATATATATATATATATATATATATATAGGGGGAAGTCGGTTAATCATGCGCGGCGGCTAATGATGCGCAGCATATTAGCAGTAGAAAATGTCAACCATTTATTGGAATTCATACACTTCGTGCCATCTCCCAGAAGATAGTTAAAGTTGAGCAGCCATTTGGGCAATTTCCGCGGCAAACGCGGCTGCCATCGTGTCTGACTACTATTTTGGTTGTTTACTCTAACTTTTGTGCGTACGAAAAGAAGATTGAAAATGTTGATGAGGACTTTTTTGTTTGGGTAATTATACTAAAATAATCAACGTGGTTCTAGCTTTTGTAGGAGCGATTCATCTAAGGTAAAGAACCTTTTTTTTTTTTGGTGAATTTTTATAAGCATTAGGTCCATGTCGGGTAATGGTGCGCCATGCGCACAATTAGCCAACTTTTTGAGTAAGAAATTCTTGTTGTTATTCAGTATAAAACAAAATGTTTTCTGAATAATTTTAGATGCTAAAATATACCCGCAAAACGAATAAAGCCTCTTGGGACGCAGACAAAATGAAAAAAGTCTTGTGATTTGTTGCAAATGACGGAGCAGTTAGAGATGACGGAAGGAAGTTTTAATACCAGAATATACAATTCGCATAAGAAAGAAAGATGAATATGATGCAGGATGTGATATTAGTGGGTCCAAATCCCATTTTTTCACAGTTCCAAGAAAAGAGTTTAGCGAGTCACGTACTAAAAATGGCAAAACTTTTTTATGGTGTCACAAGAAATGAACTTCTGCGATTATAAAATTATAAATTTTGTAAGCAAAACAAGATTGAATTGCTAGCCATCACACCACATACTTCTCATTGCTCACAGGCTTCAGATTTAGCATTTTATGGTCCACTGAAAGCTATGAAGGATATGACTGTGATTTTTGTACCTAAATTACAATTTTTTTTACATTTTGTTGATGTTCTAATGAATATTATATGTCTTCCTTAATGTTTCTTATACTATATTTACATATTTCTGGTTGCGCACAGTTACCCTGACTGGTGCGCACAATTACCCGCATAGGGTAATCATGCGCATTGTCAGTTTATGTCTTATTTCGTTCTCAAGCTCAGAACAAATTTTTTTGTCATATTTAATTCATTGGTGTTATACCATATACAATGAAGAATATCTATGCCAGAATTCTAGATGCTATATTCAAGAAAATATCAACCCGGCTTCTTAGGTGCGCACAATTCACCGACTTCCCCCTATATATATATATATATATATATATATATATATATATATATATATATATATATATATATATATATATATATATATATCCCACTGAACAAGAAACATCATAAGTCTATTTTGTGATGTTCTTTTCAGAGACTTTTCGTGATGTTTATTTAAAACGTTAAAAAGATATCTCCTAAATGTTTAAATTTTATAACCAACTTCATTAACATCCATGTTATGTAATTAAAACATATTTTAGATGTACACAATACTACTTGAATTCGCAGTGATATACACATCCTATGAACTTCTTTTCAGCAACTTCTTTGAGGAAACATCCATACAATGTTAATTTGTAAAGGTCTCACTAATGTTACATACAGAACATTACTGCAATATTACAAATTAACATATTTCTGAGATGATCACATTTTGTAGTTACTTTTACAACTTTCGAACTACTCTTTAGTATCTTCCTGCGACTGGGTGAGCTGTTTGAATGATGCATTCATAAAATTATAAAAAAGAAGGAAACAGAAGACGAAAAAAACAATGACAAGATTGACAAGCATGATATATGGCGAATCATGGCGTGCAAGTAGGTTATAAGTGGTGGCAGCGTCGTTTTCAGTTTCGCGGTTTTATTTCAGTGAAAGCATTTTCTTGTTATAATGGACGAACAACAGTTATCAGTAAGTACTTATTCCAAAATCATAATTATTAAAACTTAAATATACTCATTTTAATACTTTAATCGGCTATTCAACATTGAAATTCCGGGTGGAGGAATATACCGTTGATATACCGTAACGTTTCGTAAAGTTTTGATAGTTTGAAATTTTTATAGTTTTAATATTAAAAAATTATTCTAATAAATATTTTGTAAACCAGCTATAAGGTATCAGTAGTCTTTATCAATTCAGTTTTAAATCGTGTTAGGTTATAGCAACTACAGCTTGATATATACAGTTGCACACAAATTCAATTTTTGTTAAGATGTGTCATATATCACTTTCCACACTTGTTATGTAATATGCTTATACTATTATATTTTTTTAGGTTGGATTCCCGGACAGGGTATTTGTTTTTAGGTTGGATTTCTTTTTCTGGACAAGATATTCATTTTAAGGCTGTATTTGTTTTATTTTTATTTTCAGTGTTCTATTTATTAATAGTTAATATACTATTTAAATCTTCTATTGCTTTTTTATTTTAAATGTACAGGGTGAACAACTAAGAACGGCTGTAGGCCACATCTCAGAAAAGAATATTGGTACAAATAAAAAACATAACTTTTGGAAAGAAAAATCGCTAGAAAATATTTATGAGTTTCTAAAATATCCACTAGGGGTGGAATGAGCACTCAAAATCATAATACTGTGATTATCTCCAAGAAAGACATATACCAAAAGGTGACCTAAAAATGCAACTTTTGAAATCTTTATGATTGTATATGTAGGATAACTTTAGTTTTTCTTTCTTGGTGATAATCACCTTATTATATGTTTTTAAGTGTTCTTTACATTCCCTAGCGGATATTTTAGTAACACAAAAATATTTTTCAGGTTCATTTTCCTTGAGGTATTTTTTTAAAGTTGAATCATGATTCTTTTTTTAGATATGGCCGGCAGCCGACGTTTTTAGTTGTTCACCGTGTATTTGCTGAAACACCTATAGGATGTAATCTAGAATGTTTGAGGTATATTATTTAGAGGTTTAAGTAATATCCATACAACATTTAAGAGAATATACTGTATCGTTTTTGAAATGTTGCATTCAGTTCATTGGTAAGATGTTGTTTCATAGACATTGCATCAACATGTACTAGATGTTAAAAGGCATTTCTGAATGTAACAGAAATGTTGCTTTTAGTTCATTATAAATACTTCTTCTGAGGAAGTTCTAGTAACATCACAGTAATGTAAAAAGGCAGCGCTTTAACATCGCTGAGAAGTTCAGTTGTAACATCACAAAAGTTAACAGCCCTAAGCTGGGCATAAGCGGTTGTGAAGATGTGCATGTGATGAAAACAAGAGGAAAAAAGGGAAGAACATTAGCACAATGTGATGTTAAATTAACGTGACTGTAACAATTATTTGCATAGTGGGATATATATATATATATATATATATATATATATATATATATATATATATATATATATATATATACATACATATACATATAATATCCTCTGTCTCAGTTGTTTAATATTTTTCTCTCACGAAATGAAGATAACAGAATACCATAAATAAATTTTGTCAATTATGAGGAGGCTTTGAGAAGAATACTTCTATTCACTAATGTGGCTGATCACAATGTACTATCCATCATGTGTCATATACTGATCTAAAACAATGGTTTTCTTTTACATCAAGCAGAGCAAAAATACTTAGACTATATCGAAACTAACTTTGAAGCAAGTACTGACAAATATTGTTCTTTCAATTAAAAAAAAAGGTGTCACAGGACACCAGGTAGGAACGAAGTTCCTTCGGATAATATAGAATGACCACAATTCGCGAAAACGAAACATGTGCGTGTCGGAGCGCACGACAGAAGTGATAACTTATACTAATCCAAGTTGAAATAATTAATATTGAAATGTGGGGCTAAGAGCTCTTACGAGATTGTAAATAAAAAAATTTAAAAAGCCAGGAGTAACCTCTGGGATTCGAACCCAGAAATACGGCACACCAGGGTTCAGTACTTAGACCACTCGGTCGTCAACGCAATGTAAAGAATAGACGCAAGAGTGTATATAACGAGAGGATAACGTATCGCCACGCTATATAATTGAATATAAACCTACAATACGTAGTCATTATTTTATGGAACAAATTTGTAAAGCTTTATCTTTTCATTTTCATCATGCCATATCTGATTCCTATCGTAATCTGTTCTTTTATGCATATAACAAAATTATTTCGATGTTTCACATCTGACGTTTTTGAGTTGCTTGTACATGAATTCATGAGTACATATAATGCATTGGCGATTGACGTGGCGGAGTGGAATCAGAAAGAGAAGGGATGAGAGAACGAAAAGAAAACGGGAGAAAGATATACAATGTTCGCTTGTGTTAACTAAAAGCGTGACTTTCGTCAGTCTACTTCTGTCACTATTTTAGTCGCGCATATTTTTCAGTTTGGTCCCGCAGCGAAATCCCTATCTCCTCCAAGTCTGCCGTAAGGAAATTCGTTCCAATGATGGTTTTACTCAATACAATTCGAAAAGACATAAGATTCATTTATTATTTACGGTACCTACATTGAATTAACACATCAGAATAATTTATTAAACTACTTCATCAAAACATGTCGAAAATTCATATTGTAGCAATGAATGAATGAGCGTCGATTTTTTTGAAACTGTTATATAAAAAAAGTTTAGAAATCTCTAGCTTATTTATGGCTTCATATTTTGAAAGTGCATAACTTATTATAAAATGTGTAATGTTTGATGCTTTAAACGTACCTATGTTTTCTGTTAGATGTACAGAATATATGTAGGTTTTAATTTTTGACTTCGAAATATGCAGAAAATAATTGAGGAATCTAGTTAAAATCAATAGCATTTCAACACAAGAAAAGATTCATGGAATAATGAATGTTTGCTTTTGTATAATCGTAAGTAGTCTTTTATGACAACGCATAAGATTTAAGTTTAAATATCATCAGAGTCATGACTTTTTTCTGTTTCTATAACTCTACGAGCCAGCGCCTCTATCACGTGCTAAAACGAAAGAAACCAGTAAGTATTTCATTTTTTATTCTTCAGTTTGTTTCAGATATTAAATGTTTCGATTATCTAACAGAGTTTCAATCGCAGTTAAACGTGAACAGATTGTCAAGATATCGATATTTTACCATTTTAGTGAAAATAGGATTACTAGCTTAATATTCTCAAAGGGGTAAACCGGACATGGTTGTTTGAGAAATCAATTGCACGGAGAAATTTAACTGCCCCACCCAAACATCATTAGGAACTACTATATCATCGAAATTACCAGAGTAAAGGGCAAACTCACTCCTATTACATCAAATTTCAGTATGTTGTCAAACAGACAGAGTTTCACTAAAATGCCATCGATCTAGTTTTAATTCAATTTGTTACCACATAACAACTCCATATATTGCTAAATTGATTGTGTTCAATAGAGAGGAAACATTGATCGAATCATATATAGCAATATTGTCATCAGCTCAATTGAATTTGTTATACAAATAAGTATTTCTGTATCAAAGTGATCTCTAATGGTAGTATAGTATACAGACTGCGTGAGCTGTAAATTAATTTTGTAGTTTTCGAATATTCCATATTGTTTTGGGTGAACGATAAACCTTTCTGTCTTTTAGGGTCAAACTATAGAAGTGCTTCCTAGAAGAGCACTCTGCCAAATTCGTTTCTGTAGGCCTTTGTGTGACAATTTCTATGATAGAGAGTATGCGTGAATTTATAATTAATTTACCTTAATCTTGTGCTCAAATGATATTATTATGAACCAAAACAAAACTTGAATTTACTACGTTTATTATCACAATAATACTTTGAAAAATATTACACTGCGATTGCAATTTCGGTCATTAGACCATCATCGGGCAGATTGAGTTAAGAACTGAATACATAATTACAGATTTGCGGTCACGGGTGGGAAAGAATTATTGCAGGTACTTAAATAGACAAGAGGAACACATTTCAAGAAGGGCTAATAGATGTGGATTTCCCAAATTGGTACAATGAAATGTTCTTAGAAAAATCATTATTGTTTGAATACTCTAAATATAGGAGAATCTAACAAGTCAATCTGGTCGAAAGCAAGATATATTTTGCATTATAATTGAGTTTTAAAAAAATTTCTAATGATTACGAAGTAAGTAAGTTTGGTTCTTTTCGATAATTTGTGCATTATTTGAAAGTTATCTATTTGTGGAAACGGGTGGTGGTTTTCACGGCAATGATTTGAAAAAGTTAAATCTGTTTTATTTTTCAAAAAAGATACTTGGTGTTCTTCAAATCTTGTCTTGAACGATCGACCAGTCTGGCCTATATACACTCCTTTACATACAGGACAAATCAACCTATAAACTCCTGAACTTTCAAATTTTGAAGTGATATCTTTGGTATTGAATGAAAATTCTGAGAGTTTTGTCTTAGGTTTGAAGGCATTTTTAATATTAAATTTAGGTATGACATTAGCAACTTTTTCTGTTAGAGGACCAAAATATGTTGAAGATGTGAATTTTTCTACTTTCGATTGAGGATATATGCTGTTGTACGCTAGTTGACTACGTTTCTTGTTTATCATTTTATCTTTCGAACTTGTATGAAAACCATTGTTTGAAGCAATTATTTTTATAGTAAAAATTAGCGTTTACAAATTAGATTTTATTTAAATCTGTGAAAAGTTAGTTTTTTGTTTCTTCATGAAGTTATGAAAACGTGTTTACACTATTCAGCATATGGGTTATATATTCCTATTGAACTGTTGGATTGATTGGGCCGATACATGATGTAAATTAATAAAGATATTGAAACAATGGTTTATAAAAATAATTTAGACGTTTATTCAATAATTTTTAATAAACGTGTGAATTGTTTTTATAAACCACTGTTTTAATTTCTCATTTAACTTGTCGCTGTTCTCTTCTCCATGATCAGAAATTAAAACATAATATTTTTTTATAATGGATGGCTTGTTATTCATTATCTTTTATATTGTTTTCCAAAATTCGATTTAAATATTGTAATGAATCGAATATGTACTCGCGATCAAATGTCAGAAATATACTTTCAGACAATGCATTTTGAACTTTGGAGTGGAATCATTAATTTTTTATACAAATTTTCTAATGTATGTATGTCAACTAGCATTTCCAAATAATTTGAAAAATTTCGTAATTTCAAACTTATTTATTTAATTATGTAGATATTGAAGAGGGATACGAGACTTATACATCAGATTATTCTGAATATAAAAATCACTTCGATTTTATATATTTTTTCATATCTTCAAATTACTCAAAATTTTTATAAACCGATCAGCAAATTGAGGTATTTACGTCTAGATGATTCTATAATATATCAACCCTCGTGAAATTGTTTCAATGAAAATTAAAGCGTTTTTCTTTCTTTGAATTTTTTAAAATTACCTGCATTGCACCTTACCAGATTATCGAAACTCATCTGAAATACATTCACTATGAACTCCGTACTTCTTTGGAGGTTTTTTATTCGTATTTTCCAGGAAAACAGAAGCCTATTGCAGCGTATCGAAATCCAACAGTCCGGCGTGGAAGTTGTTTTTTATCCATTTTGAAACTTCCAGACCACGATTTTCGAATTTTTTTTGATTTCTGATATACACCTATATATTTATATATATATATATATATATATATATATATATATATATATATATATATATATATATATATATATATATATATATATATATATATATATTCTTGAGAGATAAACGCATATATTATTATGATTTTGATGTTTATTTCAATTAATTCTGATTTCTCAAAACGCCATAGGCGACTTGATGAATGATAAATTTCTTAAAATCAGTTCAGTTTGTAAGATGAAAATGTGCATTTTATTTGAAAGCGTGAAAAAAAATTCATTGGAATATATTCAGGTATTCGATAGACAATTAAATTTTACATCTGTTGGTGACATAAAATACGGGGTGTCCCATTTAAGTTAAACAAATTAGTGCCGTTTAAAGATTGCAATTATTTTACCTTTATTTTTACACACTAAGTCTAAGTTAGTCAATATTTTACAAGTACGACATAAAGTTTGATCCAGTTAGTAGGCCTTATCATTAATTTGGTTGAAAACAAGAAAACACCAGTTGAGAGTTTAAGCGTTAAAACTGATACTACATTTTCACAAAATACGAGATATTTCGAAAACCATAAGGTTTAGGTGAATTAAACCTTAATAAAACTGGCACTTGTTTTCACTGTCAAATCTAAAAAAATATTCATTTGAAAAATACCATCTTTGATACTTTTCGTGTTTTTGGCACACCCTGTACAACTTGAAAATATTTTTAAAATGTAGTTCTAATAAGTCCCTATCCATCCTAAAGAAAAAACTTCTATGAAATCAAATACTTTCGCCATAACTCTTCGTGTGAATAACGTGAATAACCCTGTATATATATATATATATATATATATATATATATAATTATATATATATATATATATAATATATATATATAATATATATATATATATATAATATAAAATAATATATATATATATATATAATATATATTATATATATATATATATATTATATATTATATTATATATAATATATATATTATATATATAATTATATATATATTATATATATATTATATATATATATATATTTATATATCATATTTATATTATACATTTCCCCCTCACATAATGGCATCTCCAGCGTATCCCATAGAACCACATGAGCTGAAACGTTGCAGAACTGAACTTCTGCAACCGCCGTCATTTTAACGTAGATATTCCTTGTTTTTTTGTGATATTTGAAAAATTGCGCGTACTTACCCTGCTACTTCTGAAGATTGAGTTAAGGATTTGAAATTTGGTATGCAAATTGCGTTTTATTGGAATACTTCCTTTGTGGATTTCAACTCTTTTCCTGAACTGGGCTGTATTTCGCGGAGACTATTCAATTCAAATCGCTCCTCGACCTGCTTCATCAGTACGCGATGGACTTCGCGAATTTTAATCACGGTTTTCAGCCGATTTTTAAATTTTTTTCTTTAGGTTTTTCAAGTGTACTTTCTGTTTATTTTTTTAAAATTAAATTATTCGATAACCTGGGAGATCCTAGCAATATTCAGTATATTCCAGTCTTCGTCATCAAAACATTTGTCCTAATTCGTAAGAAAACTACAAAAACTAATATAAACTAATATTATCACAAAATAAAAACTAGATCAGTTCTGGATATCCAGTGAAATATGGATGTTTTAAAAACCATATTCGGGAAGTTCTTCTTGAGAACATGTCAACTACAGCTTTTAAGAGTACTATATCTTCCCAGATTATTTCATAAATTAAGGCCCCTAAACACGAGCGTCGATATCTCAATACATCAACGAGCACCCAAGAACGTGCAATCAATAACGTTAATGTGGATGCAGAAAACGTACGTTTTTGAATGCACAACCCGGATGCCGGATGAATGCCGCGTTGATGTTTCCAGGAATCGCTTGAATTTTTGGATGCGCATTCCAACGAATGCATTCAAGTCTCGTGTGGATGCAAATTACCGTGGAGTGTGCGTTTTTAAAGCAGTAGCGGCGGTTAAGTTTATGAAATCATTTGTTACTGCAGTAGGTATTTAAAATAATAAGTTAAATATTTCAAGAATTTGTATAATATTTACTAAAAATGTTTGCAGATAGTTTCATCATCACGTCTGACTGCAGAACAATGTCCCGGGAATTTCTACGGGAATTTATGGAGTTCTACACCGAATGTACAGGGACCTACCCCTGCTTGTGGCAGATAAAATCAAAGCTCTATTTAGACCGAAATAAAAAAAATTAAGCATACAAAATATTGATATAGAAGCTACAAATCATTCAACCAAATGCTACAAAAAGTACACTAGTCGCTAAAATCAATATTCTTCGTGGTGGGTTTCGGAGATAAAATGATAAAGGAACGGTGAGGCTTTCGGACATATTAAAGTAGTGAATTTTAAATCTTGGTAATTTCTTGCAGTAATTTCTGCAGTTATTGCCAATCTCATCATTGTGTCTCGACGTTTTATTAATGGAATAACCATGTCCAATACAAATAGGTTTATTTGTCCATCCTTACGTACCTAATTACGAGAGTCTTCTAGTTCTAACCTCCATTTTTTTAACAGGTGAATGTGTTTAAAATTTTATCGTTGAATATGTTTAAAATTTTATCATTTTAGATTTGAACCACATTCGGCGACTATTTTCAATTTCCTTTTTCTTTGTACGCGCCACTGCCACCAGAGCTAAATATTCCTCCTGCTCAGACATCTGGCCAAACATTTTAGCAGACTGGATAAAACTATGGTTTTGTACGTACGTGTGTACGCAATCAGGTTGTACGTTATTGGTTGCACGTTTTTGGATGCACTTCGATGTATTAAGACAGCGGCCCGCCTTAGATATTCATTTAGATTCAAAATTTATAACCATTCAAAGTAGAGTTGAGCAATCACTAACTTCATTTATGAACGCTGGTTTAGAGTTCAACGGTGAAATAATTACGTAATCATAGTCCGAATAACATATTATCGACCAACCGGGTTTAATAGTCAAGTTCAAATATGAAACTAGCACTCACTTGTAATATGTTTATATTTTAACTGGATGAAACATGGACTCGTAAATTACGGGTTTCGAGGCATCGTAACCTGTTTTAAAATGGTTCGTTGTCGACGAAACCTGCAAAATATGAGGACAATTCAACATACAGGTACTTATAGGAAATTGCAGCACAATGTAAGTATATAGGAAAGTTTTAAAATTTTACATGTTCATTTAACTACACAAGCCCATCAATATAGCGTTCACTACAGTTGTTACAGAAGTTATGAGCTATAAGAGTCGGTAGATACACTGAGGAACCCCACTAAGACTGAAATTGAAATTTCTGTCGAAACGACTTGTTGAAGACTCAAAAATATTAGGGAACTTCTTAACTTAGGAAAATGTTTAATAGTTTTTAATCAAAAGAAAACTTCTCCTGTTTATTTCACATTCGTCTCCTAGATATTTTTGAATTTATTTATATTATATTATATTTTCTTATTCCGATTTGAATTAGTGAAATGAAAACTATATATGTTTCATGATTAAATCGTCGGTACCTACATGAATTATTTGTTGATGAAGCGAAAAATAATTTTATTTGATCAGTACTTGCATTCTTTGTTTATCATTAATTTATTCTTGATTTTTCCTCATATATATTACTCAATACTTCTTAATAACCAATTATAGTTTTGCAAGCCAGTTTGATTGAACTACTACGGTATAATCTTAACCTTGGAAAACTACATTTAAGTTTAAAGCACCTAAAAGAGATTCTTCTGTTTATATAAATCAGTATCTCGATAATATTGTTCATTTCTCTAACGAACACAATCTGAGGCTGAATTCCTCCAAGTTCAATTTGCTGCTATTTAGCTGAGATGCTAAGGGATCTATGGTACATGAGAATATTTCTCATCATCATTATCATGTTGGGAGGTGTAGGCTTCATCCAATACAACTCTGGTAATAATCTATGAATTGTAATGGATAATCAATAACGTTCTTGTGACCATATATTACTTTTGGTAAGAAAATGCTCGTATAATGAATTTCAAACTACGTAAGAAACTTGTAGAAACGGTTTTTCCTTTTCTGCATAATGGTTTGGTCCTTATCTATCCTCGTCTGGATCAATGTTCGTGAAATAGACCACAATGCATTCAAAATCAATATTATAGATTTGTATTTGAAGTACGTATATATGAGAAAATTTCAGCTGAAATTTATCAGCTACGATGGCTAAAATTTAAACAAATTTTCTATTTTTATATAAGTTCTTCATTGCACCGAAATTTATCATCTTTAATGCCTTCTCATCTGTGACATTTGAGTTTCAGTGGTAATTTCCATGCTGTTGATATTAGACATAAGGCTACACTACCACCTACCTAGGTTTCGCCTAACTATCTTTGGAAGATCTTTGTCATATATATCATATGCTATATTGATTTATAATGAGGTATATAGGGATATTAAAAAGTTTTCATTGCCTAATTTCAATAATATGATGAGATGAAGACTCCTATTGCACAGATTTTGTAATCGGTCGGTGCATTAACCTTAATTTGTTTATTATCATTTTTTATTTAACGTTTACATTTTCATTAAAACCTAATAATCTGCTATTAATTTCAATTTTATTTCATATCTAGTTCTATAATAATTGTTTGTAGTTGATTTTACATTTGATTGTTTTCTTCCATCAATTTTTTTTTTTATACCTTTCCTTTTTTTCCATGTTTTTCTTTGTTTTATTCATTATTTTTCATAATTTGAGGTTGAGTAAAAATAGCTTTGCCTGTCACTATTGTAAACACTTTATTTCAACAATTTCAAAAAAGTCCTTATTACTATAACCTGTACTGAAACCTCACTGGAATTACTAAATAAATATTACGCAATTGTCGTGTTCTGGTATGTTACTAATTTACAAATTTCTATTTGGTTATGGAACTTTATTCGACCATTGCTATTGTACCGTGTAGGGCCCTATCCAGGGGGGCGCTAGAGGGGGCTGAGCCCCCTCTGGAATTATCTAAGCCCCCTCTAGAAAAGATACCAGAATTATTACAAACCAAGGATGTTCATATCTGCGTTGAAACATAAAACATTAAAACTAGCCTATTTACAAACAAATCTACCTAATTGTAAAATTGACTTAAAATTATTTATTTGTGGCATCTTTTAACCCGCAAAACATGTTGACGATTTTTATCCTAAAATGAAATAGCGACAAATGAGCGGCTACCATCAGGGTTGCCAAATTTTTCAGAGCCGTGTTGCACTTAAGACGCTAGTTTATCTCAAAAGCGCAACCTTGGTTGCTACATGTTAACGGGGAAACATTGGTAACAAGTATTTCTCATATAAAATTAACTTATTCTAGGAGTTATTTCATACGTGTTTTGCTGCTTATTTGTCTTCCAAAATAGCAATCATGATTTTTTTCGGCACTGCACGAAAAAATAGTGCACCCAACATGTTACCTAAAACAATAATAGGTACTTTCGGGACTTTTTACTTAAATTACTATTACAATCAAAACCACGATTCTGTTACAAATATCTTTATTTTTATATAAACTATTCACAAGACATCATTACATCATCATCATCTTTGTCTGTGCTTGAAGTTGTAGATTGGTTCTGCTACTGATACATATCATAATAAAATTTTGCATACATAGCTTTTCTAGGCTCAAACTATTTACAGTAAATCTCATTTATTTCCAAGTGAGATCTAATAGACACAACTGAATTTAACATTTTTAGTATCATTTTATTTCGAATTTTACATTTAACAATATTAATCAATGAAAATATCCTCTCCACGAATGAATTGGATGACGGTAACCTTAGAAGAGTAAATGCAAATAGAGCTAAATCTTCAAACATGAATGTGTGTAGGCTGCATTTTTTAAATCTATAATCTATCTCCAAAAAGAGGCTCTATGATATAAACGTCTATAGATATATTCCTTTTTAAATATTTTTCATTTCTATGAGTTCTATTTATTTAGAGTTTTCTAGGAGAGATTTTTTATTTATTATTTTTATTAGAATAAATTTTTTTATTTTTCCAAAACTTTCTTCAATTAATATTTGTTTTCCAGTATACACTTCTAGGTAAAAAGGCAGAAAAAGCTGTATATTCCTATCTTTTTTTCACGTATATTTATATTAGTACTTTGTAAAAACAAGCCCCCTCAAGAATTTCTTCAGCCCCCTCTAGAAAGCAGTGCTGGTTACGACCCTGGTACCATGTATTGTTTATCGATATCACAGAAGCGCATAGAGTTTCCTGTTTAAAGTATGGTAGTTATCTCAATATTTTTGTATGTGATGTGGTTTCTTCAATTAAAGTTCTACTCCGAATAGTTAGTAAGCCATTTCCTATACTCGACTGAACTTGCAGAGTCCAACTGAGTAAACAAGGATACCACATACATCTCATAATAATTTATATTAATGTTCACTAAGTTAGATAAGTTTATTTTGAAGAAGTACCAATATCAGAACTTATATAACACGCATCGACCACGAGGTCAGCACTGTTCACTCCATTGGAATCTACAAGTTGATAAGTGTAATTTCTTCATTATTCTCAACTGTATAATGGAGATAACTCGCAGGTAATTTACCTATTCACACTGTATAGTCTCTACTTTGTTGTCATGTGGACTACTTAATAATGTAAAATTTCTGAAACTGAAAAAAAAAATTGCTGCTAGTATTTTATTGTGGAAAGTGACACTTTTCCGCATTGTGTGTGAAATTATTTTTTCCCCACCTCAGTAGCTGAAGTTTACCTCGAATAATCAACAAAAATTGAAAATTACATGTTAATTAAGATTTACAGCTAAAATTATAAATTGCTACCAAATAATGTAAAACTTTTGAACCTGAAATGAAATATTTTGCTGCTAGTATTTTGGTATGGAAAGTGACACTCTTCCGCACTTGTGTGAAAAATTATTTTTTTCCTACCTCAATATCTGAATTTCACCTCGAATAATCAAAAAAATTGAAAATTACATGTAAAACAAGATTTACAGCTAATATTATAAATTGTTTTCTAATGATAGAAAATGAGTATACCTAGTTCTAGTTTACTGGATGTTAAAAATGAATACTCTTGCTAAAATTTATTCTTTGTTTTCCTCATGCTCATGTAAAAATTATTGTTCCTAACAAGTGTGTAAACTGTTTCCTCTACTCTTGTTAGGAATATAACCATTTCAATTTTATACTGCCCTAAAGTTATTATCATGCTATATAATTAACATTATGTATTATGTAAGTATGGTCTTGGATAAACTCTGAGTTGATATTTCAGCCATCCAATTATCATATTCACGAAATATCAATTAACAGTTTCCTAACTTTACGACAGCCTGCATCTGTGCAAAAATGCAAAGCACCAATTAAAATGTATTTTTGCTGTCGAATGCACTCTGGGGAATATCGAATAGAATTCGAAATTTTCACAAATTTCTCCCTTCAATGATAATTAGAGCTCGGAGTTTATTGAAACTGGATACCACTGAAGCATTTGAATTTTTTGTCTCCAAGCGTGTTTTCATCGAACAATCTACTACTTATCTACACTAACGAGATTCGAATTGAGTTTTGGAACATTACATTTCAGGTATTCATCTTGCAAATTAGTAGACATAAGTTACATTTATCAAACGATTCCTCCTTTCACTCAGGTTGTTAGAATGAACAGGAAAATTAACGAAATAGTTAGCTAACCTGAATGTTTCTTTCAATTTAACTACAAGAATATTCAACATTTTCATTATTCATATTCATATTTCATGCAATAAGCTCAATATCTATATGGTGTGCAATAGCTTGAAAAATAATGAAAAAACTTGAGCAGCAGCTCGGCCACTAGTTTTTTCTTATTTTTGCATTTTTCACATAAAAATTCTTAACTCCCGAAGTCAATTCAGGGTAACTGTGAAGGAGAAAACAAGATATTTCTACACTTAATTGACGGTGGTTGAAACCACCAAAAGGCTCTTTTCTAACATCAACTCAACTCAGCCCACGATCCAAATTTCAATCCTCTAACTCAATCTGGAGAAGCTGTAGAGGTACGAAAAATCTCAAAAAACAATGAAATCTTGACATTGAAATGTCGGCGGTTAAGAAAAAATTTGAAAGAAATAATATTTTTCTAACATCAATTCAATCTACGTAACCAAGTTAAACCATATAAATCAATCTGCAAGAGCTGTGGAGGTATGACAAATCTCAAAAAACACAAAAACCAGAAATCTCCACATAAAAGAACGATGGTTACAGAAGTAATCTAAAACTGTTAAACATATGTTTTCGCTCGTGCACCCCTCCGGCACTGGTTTCTCTTGAGTTTAAAATGTCAAAATTTTATCTGAACTTTCCCAAATTTCATTCTGACACGAAAACAACCCCAAATACCAGTTTTCAGCTCATTTGGTTTGACTATGGCCGCTGAAGATACCAATAAAATACATCGACATACTATCTACTCTCGATACAGTGTGGTCTATTTTTTCGGGGAAAATACTTCTGTAAAATAGTTCTTCAGTAGACCTAGATCTGACAGTATGAAATGTGTCAATGAGGAATAAGTACAAGTTTCTGACAAAGTATATCAAAATAATCGGAAACTATATAAGCGTTAGAATAAACTCTCAGAAAGTCGCCTTACTTCAAGTCATATTAGTGAATAAAATAAACATGGAAAATCACGCTAAATCAAGAACAACAAACCGCAATTTCTATCTCATTAGACCTCATCAGTTTTATAGATTCAAGAAGGAATGACTTGTCAAATATTTTCTCATTCCCTACTCATACTATCAAAAGTAGCACTGCAGTTGCTGAAGACCGCAATAAATATTATCCAACTCATATTATTCGATATGTCAAAGTGGGCTTCACAAGCCGCAGTATAGCTTTGACTTAAATAGAACTTGAAAGTACATCACTGATACTTTTTGTTCCTGAGTAGAAGTTGTTTGTCATGTTCATATAATTGACCAATATTATTTGAAGAAAAGTAAAATTCTCAGTGTTGTGATGCGTTTAGCTATCTTGCTTGAAGGATTGATTGAGAATTTTATCAAATGACCGTCATTGTTTGAATTCTTAGCTTATTAGCGTATATTATATTATAATGGGTATATTTCACATAATTTAGTATGTTTTCGGATCATTCAAATGGTCATGTAGTTTCCATCAGTTAGAGAAGCTGAATTCATGAAAAAATGTCACATTCTTAGTAATTATTCTCTATTCTGTAAATACTTATTTAACGTTGAATTTTTTTATCAATTTATCTGAACTCTCTTCTTAACCTACTATTCAATTGATGTGATTCTCAATAGATTACTCGAACACTATTATAGTCAATATTATGAAATAAATATTGAATAAAAGAGTTTGATTCTATTATAAAAAGACTTTTCACCTCCCTACCTGCCGCTTCTTTCACGAATATGATGGAAAATACATCGAAAGAAACGGATAACAGTCTCCTTACTCGTTTTCACGATATTTAGATGCCATCATAATTTACTAGGTTAGAAATATTTTCCTCATACACTTATTTTGATAGTAGGTACTGAAATGGAATTTTAATACAACGCCGAACAAACAATGACAATAGAATGTCAGCTTATTTGATTGTTATATTGTACAACTTTCAAACAATTCCGCAGCAAATCTGTATCCATGCAAACAATCTTGGATAGTACAATGTCGCGTTGTGTAGATGTCGGGTTATCCAAATATCATTATGCCTGCGTAACTAGATGGCTTATTTAACATAGGTTTGTGAAGTTTACCTATCAATTCAAACAGAACTGAATTCACATAATATTCAAAAACATTCAAATCAAACTAGACTTAATATAATGGAGATATTCATAACAAATGATATAAAAAAAATTCTTAGCTTACAATCCATCTGCTTAAACAATGTTTCATAAGATGAAATACAAGAGTACACAATAACGAATATTAAAATTATTACTACTTTACAATAAAATTAGAATATTGAGCCTATGACAGCCTCATTACAAAGTGTACACCTATAAACACTTCTGATAAAAAGTAAGGTGTAGTTAAACTGCAAACCACAAATTGAGAGAACAAGATCGTCTTTCTATATATACCGTTCCAAAAATCGAAAACTCGATTTCTGAAATAAATTTGTAATTTAATTTAATGATTCAGAAGGTGAGTAATAAGTTCCGCACAGGCGGCGATCGGCAAAGCACGGTCAGTAAGCCAATTGCAGTATCTCAGAAGAAGTCGGATGCGTAACATCAAAAGACACTCTAGCAGCCCGATGTTGGACATTCTGTAATTTATTTTGGTCTCGAACAAGTACCGGATACTACACTACACCCGCGCACTCAAGGAGGGTATTGAATATACATACGTTTTGTATAGCTCCATAAAGGATTGAACCGAAATCTTTAAGCAATATCATTGATGCAAATATAACACTGATTACACTCACAAATTTACAAGTTGAATTTTGACCATGTGAAATCTGTTGGTACTATAACGCCCAAGTCTACATGAAATGATACTGCCGTAAGAAGCTGGCCGCGAAGAGAGTAGGTACTTCAACCTCGATTTGTATGCAAAAACACATCTACGTTTATGAAAGAAACCAGTCTGAACGAATTACGTACATCTTGGTATCGTCAGAGTAAAACTTCAGAATATGAAGTGACAGATCGCTTGTGTAAACTATTGATAGAAGTGGTCCGAAAATTGAACCCTGTGGAACCCCACTTATCAATACCTTTTCAGGTGGCAGAGATGTACAAGTCCTTGCACGGAATTTTTTATTGGATAGATGATTTTCAATTCATAATAGCAGATTCTCACTGATACCATGAGACTCAAGCTTGTATCACAACCTCACTAGAGGAAATCTGTCAAAAGCCTTCGTAAAAACAAAATATTTCACGACAGTGGGTAATTTATTATCAAGGAAAAGAAATCAGTAATTTACATGAGCACATTTTTAATTATCAATGAGAAATATGTATAATGAAGTACACTGATAAATTGATAAATTTTATTACTTTGTAGCATATGTAGATAATATGAAGTAGTTGAAAGAATTGGTCCTTTACAATCTATGGTATCAATTTTATGTACGTTGAACTCAGTTGATTGTTACTGTCACTGATGATCTCAGATATGGTGTTACCTTATATGCATTCTTCCATATTTCGAATAGACAAATCGTGGAGTGAAACCTATAAAATATAGCCAAAGGCATCGAAATGTGTGTTATAATAGTCCATGCCCAATCGCCAAAAAATTGAAGCTGTTCGGGACTGAATTCAGCCTTGTTCTTTTCCAGACTGTTGATAGTCCACAGGGCCATATTAGCAACAATCAAAAAAGTTATCAATTCTCTTCCAGGTTTCTTGACGGTCTGTTCGAAATTTAAACATCTTCTCCACCAAGAATCAAGGACGAAAATGGTTTGGAGGCAGGTTTGTATGAGAGAAAGTACTTCAGATAAAATACCAGTTGCAAGAAAATCATTCGTCATATATGATTCTCCTATTATAGAAAACATAGTGTATATGAATACACCAGTTTGAGCAACCAAGAGAAGAGTGATGTCTAGGCCAATTCCAGACTGTCCTTCTGCTACAACAAAAAAAGAATACAATTTGATTCACTAAAATTTTACTATTTAAGAGGCGATGTGTAATATTTAAAAACAGTGCAAGAATATAAACATGTATAACTAGATTACTGCATCTACATCTCTTAATTCATTATCATCAAAATGATAATGTAAATATTATTTGGCACCGCATAGATATGTTATACGATACACCATATTTGCCATTTAGATCATTTTCGGGACATATGGAATTAGGCCAAGCTACAGAGATTTTTTCATGTAATAAGTGTTAGAAGAAAACCATCTCCGCCATTGTTTGTAAAATAGTTCCACATGATATAGTGATATGTTTTTCACTCGACTTTATTATTTATATCTTTGTTATTAACAATTTTATGCAAAAAATTGCGTTTTTTTTTTTAGTTTTTTGCTTATAAAATTGAAACAATCAGAGTAATCGTGATGGTGTCAATAGACTTATTGTAGAAAATGAAAAGACGAAAAAAATGAGAGGTCGGACGACTCGATCAAACCCTTAGTCTAAGAAAAAATCGGAAAAAACGGCCAAAATTCAGTTTTTTCAAAAATTCATAAAATTTTTTTGAGTTTTAGCGTAGATTCTCCGGTTAATATTAATAATCAATATAATCTTTATTTGTGCGAAGGGCAGGAACTGTCCGATGCATAGGTTTCGATCTGTGGCCATTTGAATATTTTACTATGCAATTTTCCAGCAGATCTGAATGCGACAGTTATGGTCCGATTTAAATTTACAAAAAAGATTTTGAAAGTAGAATTATCATAGTTCAAAACGTTCATCTGGGTTTTACATGAAAACGCTGAGAAATATTTTACAAATAAAGCTGAACATGACGAAAAACGGCCGAGAAATAACCGTCATGTTCAAAATGCCGACGCTTTCGAATGCCATGCTTATCCTTGCCTGCTGCTCTACCCCCACTCTTCAACTACTCTCACGCGCTCGGCCCTTTTTCGTCATGTTCAGCTTTATTTTTAACATATTTCTCAGCGTTTTCATGTAAAACCAAGATGAACGTTTTGAACTATGAGAATTCTACTTTCAAAATCTTTTTTGTAAATTGAAATCGGACCATACCTGTCGCATTCAGGTCTGCTGGAAAATTGCATAGTAAAATATTCAAATGGCCACAGATCAAAAACTATGCATCGGACAGTTCCTGCTCTTCGCACAAATGAAGTTTATATTGATAAATAATACTAACCGGAGGATCTACGCTTCAACTCAAAAAATAACAGAGAATTTTTGAAAAAATTTTTCCATAGACTAAGGGTCTGATCGAGTCATACGACCTCTCATTTTTTTCGTATTTTCATTTGCTACAATAAGTCTATTGACACCATCACGATCACTCTGATAGTTTCAATTTTATAAGCAAAAAACAAAAAAAATTTTTTGCATAAAGTTGTTAATAACAAAAATATAAATAATAAAGTCGAGTGACAAACATATCGCTATATCATGTGGAACTATTTTACAAACAATGGCGGAGCTGGTTTTCTTCTAACACTTTTTACACAAAATGCTCACTCTAAATCTCTGTAGCTTGGCCTAGATATGTGATGTGTATCTTAAATTTATCAATAACAGCCCTACTCACCTCCCACTTTCCTATTGTACCTCATCGTCCTCATGTGCACAATCGCGATGATGGTTGCCGTACTCGTGATGACGTAGAGGACCAATTCGACGGCGTTTACCTCGAAATGAGCCATTATCCGTCTACTCTTCTTACTGTCCTCCGATTTCCCGGGCTCCCCGGTCAGAACGAAAAACGTTATAAGAGATATGATAGTGAGGACGATGACCATGATACCGGCGAAGAGTCCCTTATGAGCACTGCTACAATCCACCGTGAAGTGATTTTCAGATTTTCCGACGTTATGGTCGATCGGATTTGCTGTTGATGAAACAACACAATCTAAATTGATCAAGTAAAATTAATCTGCGAATGGACTGTATCAAAATCTCGAAAAATCGCCAAATTGCGAGGATGACAAACAATTCTACTAGCATTGGCGGCACTCATGAGTGATGTACACTTAAACTGATTGAATTTCCAACATTCTTCATTTGTGACTAGAGGAAATGTACAGTTCTAGGAGAAAAACAATAGAACATTTGTTCAAGTGAAGTAGTAAAGATGTGTGATGTTCGTTTGTAACGACAATGCAATGAAATTATATTTATTTTTCACTTTTATATTATATGTTTATTTCACCTTGGATACGGTTGCTATGAATACACTCATTATGTCCTAGGGCGTTATGAGCGGACGTTATGGATCATAACGCCCGCTCATTGTACGAGGACAACTGAAGCAACTTCCATTGATTAAATACTTCATAATCCTTGTCGTATACGATTCTGGATTTCTCCGGCAATGAATTATTTGCAGCTTTGGCTGCATTTTCTATGATATTCTTGGGTAAGTTCATCTTCATTTCCATTATTTCTATAAGACTACACAAAGAAAGCAGCAATAACATTCACTAAATATGATGACAAAAATATTCACAAACGTCAAAATATCAATAAATGACATGCCTACTATGAGAAGAAAAATGGAAAGTATAGGAGCAATGAACCGATTTTAAAATCGATTTTTCATTATAATAAAATAATTGTTTCGTGAAAAATAAAATATTGTATGCACCACGTGCGTTACTAGATCTATATAACGCACTTGGTACATAAATAACTATTGCAGCTTTTGTTTGCATGAGATGAACTAATAAGAAATTAGTAGATCCGGAATACTTATGGTTGACGCAAGATAAATTACACAAGTGTGTTATACCTTAAACTACTCATATAATTAATCAGAACAATATCTTAACTGAATGTTAATACTCACTAATAAGACAAAGACTTTCTTCCTTCCGAGCATTGTTCTTTCGAGCCGAAGTTACTCTCTTCTTGGGAGTGAAATTTCTTATTTGTTTCCACATTTCAAACAGAATAACAGCACAAATCAAGCTGTATTCTATTGTACAAGGAAACAGAAATGGACTGGCATTTGTGACAAGGGATCCCATGACTAATTCTTCATGACAACGCTTGAGGGTCTTGTTACCATTATGATGGCCTATAAGAATTTTTTACATGAACGTTTAATTTCATAATAGAAAATAAATGAATAGATACTGTACCAGCTAAATGGGATATCTCATGTTTAGTCTCTTCAACTAAAACGTACAGCCATTCACACAGATCCGTAGCTAACATATGCATGAGGCCAAATCTCGCCAAAATTTTTGTTTTTCTCAATTCCAGATCCTATTAGAAAAATTGACATTTTTCTATTTACCTAACATTTTATACATGAACAAAGTGAATTGGATATGAAAAAACTTTACTCATATATATATATATATATATATATATATATATATATATATATATATAAATATAAATAAATATATATATATATATATAAATATATATATATATATATATATAATATATATATATATATATATATATATATATATATATATAATAAGTCTTTTTCAGCAAGAGCAGGCCGTTTAAACTTACGAACTGATTTACGTGACGAAACAATAACTTTTCAATGAAATCGATTCAAAATCTTGAATAGACTGTTATAGCTAAGAAAAATAAATACAGGCAAAAACATCTTACGTACTGTTTTACTGATTTTCATGACGAAACAACAATTTTTAAATAAAATCGGTATAAAATCTTAAATAGACTGCTACAGCTAAGAAATAACAAATAAGTGAATATACAAAACAAGCAAAAACATTTCATGTATATATATATATATATATATATATATATATATATATATATATATATATATATATATATATATATATATATATAAATAAAATATATATATATATATATATATATATATATATATATATATATATATATATATATATATATATATATATATATATATATATATATATATATATATATATATATATATAAACATATACATTTACATAGGTATATATATATATATATATTGATAAACGAGGAAATTTTGTAGTGTTTTTTGTGAGCATGAAGGATCTCAATATCAAAGACACTTTACTCTTTGTTAATGCATCGAAGAAATTATTTTACCGGATAAGATCCCTCTAAATATGATTATTGATACTTATCAATTAACACTACCAATCAATTTTTCATAATAAAGCATTTATTTTTAGCAATACAACTTAAGATAGTAAGAAGTTCTTTTAGTAGTATGACTGCATTATTGGCAATAATTACTCAAAAATTTTATACTGTTACCTTGCTGCTGAGGAAAATGAACTGCATCTGAAGTAAGGTTAGAATTGTTCTGGTTGCTGGAATAACTGCATCCAAAACGTTAGTATTGCATTTCGAAACTGTTCTTGCTTCAAAATATCGAACGAATTCTAAACCAGAGTACACCATGCTTCCGATACCGAATGCTGAAAAATGAGAATAGGCTGAAAATTCTGATATAAATACCTCTTCAAAGGTGAAACTATAATGTACGTTCGAAGAAATTTGTGAGCCCTTTGTGAAACATGGTTCACCATAAGTTCGGCGGAATATCAATCAACAATATACACCTTCAGATATTTTATATATATAAATATATATATATATATATATATATATATATATATATATATATATATATATATATATATATATATATATATATATATATATATATATATATATATATATATATATATATAAATGTATGTATATAAGGTACAACTTATTATCTTTTAACTAGAAAATTTAAAATGTCGAAAAAGAATCATGAAAATATATATAATATATAAAATATAATATATATATATATATATATATATATATATATATATATAAATTTGACTTTTTGATAATTATTATATATATAGTTAATATTACACAACAATCAACTTAAAGCCAAAAAAATTGTATTATAGTAAGAAAACGCAGAGCGGGTTCTTAATTTACCATTAAATTGTGATAAGCAACTTATCAACTTCTATTTTGAATAAAATTATACACGCCGAAAAATTTTCGAAAAATGCATTAGTTTGAGTTACGCAACACTTCTTATTTATTATTGTAAAAAATCTCGATACTCCTTGAAAACCAAACAATTTAAAATTTTTGTATGTGAATATCGAAGTAATGTTGATAGATGTCGTCATTGGTTAATTTTTTTGGTATTTCATAGCCACATAATTTCTGTCAATGAGAACAATAACAACGAAATATATTCAAAAAAAAAATTAATTTTTTACGTTTCTCAATGTATTTTGTTTGTATGATCTTTGAAGAGTATGTTACTATATTTGTTTCAGTACGTATCTACCTAAATGTATTGTATTAGACAATTTATCCGATAGTGCTTATTCAAAACATAATTAGAGAGTTTGAAACCAAAATAACTATTTGTATTACTGGACAGTATCGGACTGCAAGGGAGGAAATGAGATTTTACTTCCATGGAATATATATAATTTTTACTCCTTCCCATATAATAAATTTTTTTTTAAATTTGAATATTATGTAAATAACAAATTTAACAACATACGCAAACAATTTGAATTGTGAATAATTTAGTATTTCTTTTTGTATTTATATTGGATCTCCAGTTTTGAGCAATACTTATATAAACGCTATTGGAAGAAGACAGTGACTGAATACTAGAACATCTAGTGCTTGGTTGATTATGATAAAATTCAAGTTCCACATTAAAATCTAAATAAAATAAAACATGTTTGAAAGTTTCATTGTGTACTCAAGTATACATGAGATAGAGAAAAACTACTTTGCTTACTAGGCGAGAAACTATAAGGTTGAGGATAAAGTACTTTCCTCCCTAGAGAGAGAATGGATGAGTTTCTTCCATGATATGAGGAAGGAAAGTGTGCATTTTCTATAGAGGTACTGGAAAAAGTGTGTTGATCCTAGTATAGCTTACCTATTGCTCCTAAACGTAAATAAAAGCTGCCATACCTCTTCGATAGATTCTTTTTGTGCCTCATAGAAACAGTTCCGGATTTTGTATTATTTTCTGAAAATTCAGCATTAAAAAATCGAGTATTGAGTTCGAAACGAATGTGAACTGAAAAAAATCAAAGAACCTTCCAAAAGAAATGTGCTCCAATACCGAAAATTTCACACATGACAATCAACTTAAATACAAGATCATTAAACAGCTGTTTCGATCCTTCTTAATTTCATCAATAGTGCACATTTGAGATCGCCAAATCCACCTATGTACGTACATTCATTTACTTTACTGCGGACTATGAAGACAGCAGCGCCATCACTCAATAACCGCAGATAACATTGCCCATCTTAAGGATAGGAAATGAAGAATTCTTGGTTTATGGCAAACCCATAAGAGATACATGCACTTAGCTCACCAACTTTTGAATTTGGACATTCGAACGACATCGTTTGCCGTTTCAAAGCCGTGAAATAATTTCTTTTGCCGCGCTTAATTCGAAATAGCTGCAGGGTGGTGAGCTAACTTTACATAAAGTTAGCTCACCATCCTATATATATATATATATATATATATATATATATATATATATATATATATATATATATATATATATATATATCTTCTTCTTTCTAGCCCTCATTCGTCCAATGTTGGACAAAGGCCTCCCCTATTCGTTTCCAGTTTTCCCGGTCCTGTGTGCTCTTTCTCCGTCCCAGTCCTGCTGAACGCTTGATATCGTCTGCCCATCTGAGCTGTGGTCGTCCTCTACTCCGCTTAGCTTCCCATGGTCTCCAGAGCTGTATTTTTTTTATTCCATCTGTTATCAGTCTGCCTCATAGTGTTACCGAAAAATCTCCATTTGAGTGTGGCTACGTGTTCTGCTACGTCTATAACTTTGGTTTTCTGTCTTATCTATTGTTTGCATTTTCGGTCTGTTAATTTGATATTTAGCATTTGACGTTCCATTGTTCTTTGTGCTTTGACCACTTTATCGATATTTGCTTTTGTTAGTGTCCAGGTTTGGGTGCCGTATGCCATTACCGGAAGAATACATTGGTTGAATACTTTACTGCGTAATTCTAACGGTATCTTTTGATTCTTTAATATATGTGATGTTTTTTTAAAGGCAGCCCATCCCAACCTAACCCTCCTGGTTATTTCTTCCGTTTGATTTTCTTTGTTGATTTGTATCACTTGTCCAAGATATATATATATATATATATATATATATATATATATATATATATATATATATATATATATATATATATATATATTCATCGACCCTCTCCAAGTTTTTTCCGTCTTCTCTAATAAGTATTTCCTCATCGCTGTTTGACATTATTTTTGTTTTTGCCATATTCATTTTCAAGCTCATCTTTTCCGATTCGTTCTTTAGGTACCTAAACATTTCTCTTATGTCTTGAAGGTTATCGGATATTAGAAGTATATCGTCTGCGAATCTTAAGTTGTTTAATAATAATAATAAAATAAAAAAATAATATATATAGATATATATATATATATATATATATATATATATAAATTTTAAATTCAAAGGACAACATCGGTTGCCGTACGTTTGCCGATTCAAAGCCGTGAAAGAATTTCTTTTTCCGCGCTTGGTTTGAAATAGCTAAATTATAGTTAGCTCACCAACTTTTGAATTTGGAAATTTGAACAACGACATCTTTTTCCGTACGTTTTGCGTTTCAAAGTGAAAGGAATTCATTTTGCCCCGCTTTACTTAAAATAGCTACAGGGTAGTGATCTACATTATCTTAAAGTCATTTCTCCAACCTATATTATATATCTATATATATATAAATATATATATATATATATATATATATATATATATATATATATATATATAATATAAATTTTGAAATTTAAAGGACAACATCGTTTGCCGGATGTTTTCCGCTTCAAAGTCGTGAAAGAACTTTTTTTGCAGCGCCCAATTTGAAATATCTACAGGGTGGTGAGCTAACTGTGTGTATATATATATATATATATATATATATATATATATATATATATATATATATATATATATAGATCTAAAATATATATATATAATTTTGAGGTTGCAGTCAGAATAATAATTGTTGTGCTAGGTTGAAGAATACTCTTCGTTATATGGTCCAGCTTTCGAGAATGGTTATTTCCTTTTTCAAGACATCTGTAATGAAAGAACAAGTCTGAATTACACAGCATTTACAGCCGTTCTCTGGGTAACTCTGGCCATCTTGTCCTTGTAGTTTTTGACTCTTATGAGGGGAATATGGTTGCTGGTTTTTGGAAAATAATATTTCTAATATTGAATTAGATGTTTCCTTATGTTGTCAAAATTTCACTCATCAGCTTCTATGTGTTTTATTTACGCTTTCAAAATTTACATAACCTCATGTTATTAAGGATTTTTATAGTATGGTTGTGAATGCTGTGTAACTCAGTTCAACAATTATTCTGACTGCAACCTCAGAATTCTACATATATATTTTTCCTCAACTAGTCAGTCAAGACAACCCTTCTGTATGTATATATATATATATATATATATATATATATATATATATATATATATATATATATGTATATATATATATACTTGATGATATACATATATATATATATATATATATATATATATATATATATATATATATATATATATATATATATATATATATATATATATATATATAAATATATGTATATATATATAAATTTGAAAATTTCAACGACGACATTATTCACTGTTTCAAAATCGTGAAAGTATTTCGTTTACCGCTTTTAATTTCAAATTGCTATAATCCTTTTTTTTTATTCTCAATCTGTGGTGAGCTAACTTTGTTTGACTGTAAATAATCGAGTTATTGGAATGCGACTAGGCTTTAATTTTGCTGTAGTTATTCCTCAACAAAGCCGTGAACGACCTAATAATGAATGACCCATGTTGATTCAAATATTTTGTCTTTGAATCCATAAAACACAATACTTTTCATTCTCAGCCTGTGGTGACCTCACTTCAATTGACTCTAACATAAAAAATAATTGAATTATTACAACGCGACTAGGTTTAACTACAGATATTCCTCTACAAAGGCGTGAACGACACAATGATGAATGACACTTTTCATCGAAAATAATTACTACTTCAGTGTATCGAAAAAAGTTAGTCAGCGGAAGTATTTTTTTTATCCGTTTTAGACCTGGTAGAACACGATTTTCGAAAAATGTTTTATGTCTGATACCCACATATATGTATATATAAATTTTTTTTCCGGTGCGTATTAGCATCTCCAGCGGCTCCCATCGAGTCAAATGTGCTGCATTTGGTACCTGCGATTGTTTTCGTTGCAGGAGGAGATTATCGGAATTTGGGTAAATCACTGCGACCGCCTCCATTTCAGATATAGATATTTCTAATTTTCATATAAATATACGTCACGGGCATATCCAGCGGTTTTAATCATACCAAATCAGCTGAAAATTACTACATATTTTAAAAATTATTCCCTGTTATATTATATTGTACAACGTGTGACGAATATACAGCGTGGGCCTACGGCCCGCGCTACCGATTCTTTTTCATCCTCCTCTACCCGTTCGTAGGCGCAATACGCATATTTTTTTCACTAATTGCTTGTAAATTGTATGTCTTATGTATGCGAATGAACATTTATTAATATATACAGGGTAATAATCTGATTTTATGTAAAGTTAGCACACCACCCTGTAGCTAGAAATCCTTTTTCTGGCTTTGAAATGGCAAACGTTGTCGTTGTTCAAATTTCCAAATTAAAAAAGGTGAGCTATCTTTATGTATCCCCCATAAGCTAGAAAGGAAATCTCACTGATGTAATAACTATATACCAGGATGCAGTGGCGTAGATAGGGGGGGGATCAAGGGGATCAATCCCCCCCCATGAGCCTACGAAAATTATAATAGAATTGAATAAAAGTCTTCGTATCTACGTATTATGTATACATGAAATTTATTAAACACTAGCACCTCTTTTGGTATTATGTATGTGCGATTATATGAAAATCATCTAGATATGTTTTCGTGACGACTGTGCAATTGTATGTGCAATATCTACTTATAATTTCAACATTATAATTAATCAAGAAATTGAATCGTTTTTCTAATTTTGGGTGAAGTAACTAGTAGTTTGGAGCATATTCTATTCAATGTTCAATTAGTAAGTTTAATTGGTCACTTTGAGCAAAAAAGCGTATTTGAAAAAGTTCAAATGGGTCAAATAGAAAATTTTTATTTCGAAAGGAAGAAGTCAACCAAAATCACCTCGCACTTCTACTCTTTATAAATTGTATACTGTACTTACTATTAAACAAAACTGCTCGAGCTTTTGTTTAATGGTGTAGTGTTGTGTTATATCTAAAACACGAGCAGTTTTGGTTAATAGTAATGGTAGTATATATATTTTCAAGCAATATTTAATATTTCGAATATTTTTTGAGGTAGAGTAGGTATCAAAATATGAGTAACTTCTGGCTTTGAAAATTTAATTACTCCATAACATTTTGAAGTAAATAAAAATTTTCTGTGATAGCGTTCAATCCTTTTCTGGAATTGGAGAAAGATTTACTAATCATGGGAATATAGTCTAGTCAATAAGTGCATTTTTTTGTTCAATTTTGTTCATCAAATATCAACAAGGTGTCATTCGATTCGAATGAAGATATTATTTGAAAAAATTCAAGCTCCGTTCTTGAAAATTGTAAAAGTTATAATCAATTTACTGAAAGAAAAAATTATCTCAAAAACTAATTGATATTTTTGATATCTAAATACATATACAGAAAGAGGAAATTTTCTAAAAGAAAGTCTCCCGGAACTGTAGGATTAATATTTATAGTTTTCTCAGAGTAAAAATACGGCCGACAACGGGTAGTCTGGCTTGCGAAAGTAGCGCCCATTTGGGACACTTTAACAATAAACATTGTTCAACTATATTAAATATTAAATTAAGGAATGAAAAATTTCAGGTTCTTACTGGATCCAGTGACAAAACATTTTTATCGCGATTTTTCAATTGGTTATGCTATAGTTTTTTGCTGCTTGAACAAGAACTTTGCAAGTGTAATAACTGTTAAACAATAGATCTGATACTTTTTCCTTTCTTGGAGCTAGTTTCAAAAAAATGCAGAATACATTTCTGTTAAAAAAAATTTAATTTTTCAGTTTTTTATTAACAATTTACGCACTTTAATTAATCATAACTTTCTTTTCTTGATTCTCTTATAAACAACGCATTTGTTTATAAAAAATTTTTAAACAATAGGAGATGAATATTGAAAAAACCATTTCCATGTAGCTTCCGATAATAAAAAACGGATCATTAAAATTAGAAAAAAATTAATTTTGATTTTGCAAAACTATACCTACGTAAATTGTCAATAAACAACTGAAAAATTGAAATTTTTTCAATGGGGATTTACTCTGAAGCCTTATAATAATAGCTCTAAGAATGAAAAATAATTTCAGATCCACAGTGAACAGTTATTACACTTACAATTTTCATGTTCAAGTACCAAAAAATTGTTAATTAACTATTGCATAACTAATTCAAAAATCGCTATTATCGCTGGATTATTGCTCATTCACCGATTTAGTAACTGTATGAATTTTTCATTCCCTAATTTTCATATTTAATATGGAAAAATAATTGTTGTCCTAAATGGGCGTGACTTGCCCATACCAAATTACCCGTTTTCGGCCATATTTTTACCTATCTGAGAAAATTATGAATATTGATCCTACAGTTCCAATAGTTGGGTCTTTTTTTTGGGAAATTTCCTCTTCTTTCCGAACCTTTCTTCAGATTTCAAGAATCTCAATTAATTTTTGACATATTGGCAAAGAACCAAACCCCCTTTTTTTCAGTATATTGTTTACTTTCATAATTTTCGCGAGCGAATTTTTATTTTTCTCAAAAAACGTCTATATGCTATTCCGAATCGAGTGACACCTTGCTCATATTTTTTCGAGACTGCTGAAAAAAGTTGAACAAAAATGCACTTTTTGACTAAACTAAATATATTAGAAAGATTTTCGATGTTTTTCAAGCATGATTTATACGAAATTGACAAAGAGTTGATAAATTCATCAAAACTGATGAGTTTTATCAAAAATTTCTTACTGCCACACCTGCTGTTCTCGTAACTTGAAAGTGTGGAAGAAATATTTAATTCATAAAGGCGATGTTAAGCCTAAAAATTCAATAATAGAGCTTGATGATTGCCTAGAAATTTTTTTTTCGAATATCAATATGTTGTTCAGAATATTAGCTATGCTGCCGGTATCGACGTTTGAAGCGAATAGAAACGATTCAAAGGAGCACGATAAAAGAAGTGGACTTGTAATGACCCTTCTGAACATATTAAATTCATTGCAAATTAAAAACTCATGTTTGTCTAATTTTTTGTTTTTGAAAGGTTTGGCTGCTCTGGCAATTCATCGTGACATTGGAATCACAGCTGACGAAGTCATGAATGACGAAAAACGCCGAAAACTAGATTTTCTTCTCTAATTTTCCCAAGAATTTGTTCAATGAGTTATATATCCAATTTATTATAATTCAATTTTTCACTAATTCTTGATAAATTTTTTTATTTTGTACTATCTACATGAAAGAATTTTTTTATCAACAAGAATAGAACTTTAGAAGAAAAACTTATGAAATTTTGCACTAAGTAATATCCCCCCCATCGCAAAAAGCTATCTACGCCACTGCCAGGATGCACTGAGAAGTGTTGATTCCAATCGCAACCTCAAGAGATATCGCTCAACAAATACTTGCATCGATATTCTCTCCCTTGGAAGGTTATTCAATAATTTTATGTGACTTTCCGTGTTCAAATAAGTTTTTAAAGAAAGGTTTAGGAAAATAAATTTGTTGAACATAAATTTTCTGAACAGAAAATTAGTTCCGTTATTTTGTGGAGGCATGTCTATTCAAAACATCATCATTGACCTTGAAATAATCATTGATTTTCTTGAAAAGTGAAAATTCGATTTTGTTATTTTAAATAATCTCGAAAACTATTCTTACGGAATGAATTGAGAAGTGAATGAACAGCTTTCTCTTTTGCCACTGTGGTGTAAATAATGATCAGAAAACTGATACTTCCCAAATAGAGGTATAAGTAGAATCCTTGGTAGAATGACGCAGCGACTTCTTTCGATAAGACTTCGGTTATTGGAAAAGCTATTCCCAATACGACGAGAAGCTTAGCGTAGAAAGCTGATAGAATCGTTGTAAGAGCATCACTAGAAAGGAAGAAAGGTCATTTCGGAGCTTATAACGCAGACAATCATCCTGGATATGGTAAACGAAAATGGAATGAAGCTTGAATACTATATTGAATTACGTATTTTGAGAAAACCCTGAAGTAGTTTCATATAAATTATTCAGTTCACAATCTTTCGCCTTTTTCAAGCATCTATTAGTTTATAAAAATGGATTACTCAGGGATTCATTCAAAAAATCGAAATCAATCAAAGATATTCACTAGCTGAGCTAGCTACATGAGTTTCGACGCCAACCCATTTCTATCCATCCTCAAAGCGGTGAATATTAGAAACATCAAGGTTGTCATCTTAAACGATAGAAACAATAGACAGCTGTTTCGGACTTATTGAGTCCTTCTTAATATGCTCCCGTTACCGAAAGTATAACCTTGTCAGGGAGGCGGGCAGCTTGAGTTTGGGATTAACTCCTTCAGCCAGTCGGCCCCGAGGTTTGAACCCGAGACCTCCCAAATACTATCCAGCGTACGCTAAATACTCGACTGACTAGCTTGGTAACCTTCCAGATCATTACACTCGTATTTGACTATTCCGAAGACAGTGACATGTAAACATGCCACGCGCCATCTGCTAAAACATATTTGAAACACACCTCCTGAGTCAGATGGAGAAATCCGGCATCGGAATCATGCGTCTATCACACTACGAGAGGGTAGTATTTTAAGGGCAAGAAAAATCATGGTTACATCGTTTGAATTTCGTCATGAGTCACACCACGCAGCAATTAACGCACCGGTTAAACCCTATTGAGGGTAGAATACTCAAATCGAATATGAAATATTCGTCTATCACACTACGAGTGGGTACTATTTCGAGGGCAAGAACAATCATGGTTACATCGTTTGAATTTCGTCATGAGTCACACCACGCAGCAACTAACGTACCGGTTAGACCCTATTGAGAGGAGAATACTGAAATCGAATATGAAATATTCGTGGCTCTCAAAGAACACTAATGAATAAATGTAAAAATGAAGTTTCAGGAAATTCGAAAATTTAAATTCATCTAACCTTTCGCTTAATATTTTTACTGTGAATTTCACCTTTTTTCAATAATTATCTCATTTTGAATAATTTTCCTAATGCTGCCCCAGTAGTTACATAAGATTACATAAGAAAATTAATTGTAGTATTTCATTACATTCTTCTTATTATGTTGATGCGTTGATTGAGTGATAATAAATCTTGAACATATTATATGACACAATAAAAACACAGTTTTTACATAACTTTATTGATTATGTTCTTCGTGCTTATTGCATTATAATTTATTTGTGATATATCTGTTATCCAATTTGTAAACTATCAATTAATGATGTAGGTAGATATAGAGATGTGAATATAGAGAAATAAACTATCAACATGAGAGGTAGGTACATGAATAAGTAGCGTGCAACTTTCTTCGTAATTCGTAAAATTTTATTTTACTTCACCATACTTACGTTATAGAGATTATTATTCTTTTGGTATATTCATATGAACAATCACTTTTTCTAATTGGTATTTATTTACCACTGATCACAAAATTCATATTTTATTTTCGAAGGTCATATTCGTATTTTTTTTATTAGTGTTATTGTTTCCATTGACAACTGAATGAAGAAGTTCGCATTCACACTAGTTTTCTGATTCAACGTTTTCCATGAAAATGAGGAATAAATACTCTTATTCGAGTCTAATGAAAAAGAAAAAACTTTGTTTTATACATCAAATTCATTCTACATGCAAAAAGGTGGGAATCTCTTTCTCCTTTCCATTTTCGTTTACAATTTCACAGATTTCAAATAAAATTATTATATCAATGGCTTACTTTCCTTGCTCCCGGTTACTCCTCATATCTTCTTTAGAATTTTCGTTGTCTTCTTTCCCATTTTCAACGTCTAATCTCTGATTATTTTCTAAACTGTTGTTAATCAACCTGAACAAAATTATATCTATATTTATTTGTATATATATATATATATATATATATATATATATATATATATATATATATATATATATATATATATATATATATATATATACTATACAGCGGGTCCACAGATGAGGTGCCCAAGAGGAAAACCTTTTTTATTTTCAGTTTTAGTGAAAGATGTTATTATTTCTAAAAAGCTCTGCTTAATCAAAAACCCCATAAAATGAAATGAAATTTAATTTTTTCAAAACAGCTTTCATGTAATATTCAATTTCATGTGAAATCCTATGAATTTTTGCACTAAGTTGAGAAATGTAATAATAATCTAGTGAGTATCTAATTTCTTCATTAATTTTCCTCGTAACTGTTTAATTCGGGTATTTTTCATTAAATAGATTAATTGCGTACGAAATAGCTCCAATACCATAACTTATTGAAGTGTTATAGGCCAGGAAATGAAGCATTTCACCTGGCAATTCTTTGATCCGGCATGAATTTACTTGAAATTTTGACAGAAGGTAGGGAATAGCCCAAGGATCAAAATCTATATCGAATTGAAGGGCGTCAAAGTCTTGGGGGTGGAAATTTTTTGTTACATTGTAACCACAGAAATCGATTGGAAAAGTGATTCTTAGCACAAAGATTCCGTACATTTTTTTTGTAAAACTAATATTTTTCAAGTTATTCGCGATTGAAGGTAACCATTTTTAGACGAAAAAATCGACGTTTTTAAGCGGTTTTTCGCGAATAACTCGAAAATTATGCATTTTATCGAAAAAACTGTAGAAAACAAAATTGTAACCTTTAAAAAGGCAAACGAAATTCTTTTTTCATAATTTTTCTACGACCAATAGGAACCGAAATAGGACCTATCAATAAGTAGCTTCATTTTTCAAATGCGAAATTTGATAGATTCAAAGGCCTTTTCCGGGAAAATGCTGCATTTTTCGAAGAAAATTTATAAAATCTTTTTTGAAGAACATGATCAGACCTTTCTTTAAAAAAAAAAGAAGTCTCTAGCACAAAAATTGAGTGAGTTATAATGAAAATAAGGTCAGTACCTAATTTTTTATGCGAAAAAATTGATGAAAACAACCCCCTAACCACCCCCCTAATTAAAATTGATCTTCACCCTTGTGCAATTCTCTTTATATATGTATTGTTATTATGTCGAAGAAGTTTGACCAATTCAAATTGCTTAATTTTTGAAAAATTTCACAATTTCATATTTTTCACCCTTTTTTTGAAAATATCTCCGAAAATACTTAATATATGAAAAAAATGAAAGAGTACTAAATTGTAGCTCTTTTCATGACTGAAATTTTCTTTTGCGCAGATTTTTTGTACAGTGAATATTTGTCGATATATAGGCATTTAAAACGTCTATCTATGCACGAGAATCTCCTTTTTTGAACTCTTCAAACTCACCCCATTTAAAAACCAAGATATCTAAAGAGATTTAATTTACAGATCCTTGTAGCTCTTAAAAAACCCTACAAAATAGTTTTTGAAAAAACACTCTATCGTTAAAAATGAAGGAAATACTTTAAAAAAACCAATCGATTTTTTTTTCCGAAAAATTCCAATAGTATAGTACAGTACACTTGGGAGCATAATTTTTTCTGTTTTTTTTGTGAAATACCATAGAGAAGAAACATCTGCTCATATATTTACGTGTGTGAGTGTATATTTATGTAAATGTATCAGAATATACAGTGCATTTTTATGTTAATAAATTTTTTTGTACTTAATTCTACTCTTTTTCAATTCATATCTATTAAATTGGTTTATAAAAATCATAATGTTGTGAAGGGTGGTTTACAAGGGTTGAAAATTTGCAAAATGCATTAGACAAATGTTCTAAATAACAGAATTATTGAATTGGATTACTATTACAAATAATCATTTTGCTTTTTGGAAAAAAAAATTTTTTTACATATAACACTAATAACAATTGCTTTTTAAGGGTTGAAAAATTATGAAATTTTATTTCAAAGTATAAGAAAATATTATTCAACTAATCCAAACCAAATTTTCCCCTTCTTAAGATATAAAATGTTATTTTATAATTTTTGACAATTAGGGGTGTTTTTCACCCCTAAGAAACAATCAGGGTTCGTCGACATGACACAAACTACAGAGCAGAGGGTGAGTTGAGCCTAATCCCAAATTTCTATGCAAATCTATCTAAAGCGAAATAATTTTTTTAGGATTAGTAATTCTTTTTATATTAAACTCTAACAAGGGTCGCTTTTTAAGGGTTGAATTATGATGAAATTGTATTCCAAAGCACTAAACAATCATTATTCAACTAATCCAAACCAAATCTTACCCATATTCAGGTTTAAAACGTTATTTTATAATTTTTGACAATTAGGGGTAGTTTTCACCCCTAAAAACCTTTCAGCTCCCTTCGGTTCGATATAGATTTTGATCCTTGGGATATAACCTACCTTCTGTTGAAATTTCAAGTAAATCCATGCAAGATCAAAGAATTGTGAGGTTTTACCTTTTTTTGAGCTTCATTTCCTGGCCTATTAGCATAGTTGAAAAAGTATGACAATTATGAAATTATTAACCGTATAGTTGACAGTTACCCAGGAATATCACAAAAGTCGCCCACTAGATTATTATTACATTTTCTGACCCTTCTGCAAAAATTCATATGGTTTCACATCAATTTGAATATAAAATGGAGCAGGTTTTGAAAAACTTGAATTTTATTTCATTTTATGGGATTCTCGAACAAGCGAAACTTTTTATTAAGAATAGCATTTCTCCCTGAAATGGGCACCTCATCCGTAGACACGCTGTAGATGATTATATATATATATATATATATATATATATATATATATATATATATATATATATATATATATATATATATATATACATTAATTTTTTTAATTGACCCCAGTGGAAGATTCTCAATCTGCTAAACCACTTAAGTTATTTTAAAATTATAATATATTATATAATAAAATACAATTTAGATGAGGAAAAAGTCAGAAACGATTCATTTTGTAATTATTATCTACGTCTAGACTGAAAAGTTATCTTTATATATATTTATATATATATATATATATATCAGGGGCGGCTAGTCAAGGAGGCTAAGCCTCCTCAATAATATTCCGTGTATCACTAATATATTATATTGAATAGTCAGCAATCAGCATATTCATATTAATCAAAATCATATTATTTTATGCACCTACCTTCCTTTCAACCTACATTATATAATATAATTTATTAATTACGATAGAAGGTATTTACATTTACTGCATTTCATTCATTTCAAGATTTGTGGCAACGCTGCGGAGGCTTAGAGAGGTATATTCTCAACGTTCATTATGCCTGCTACAGAAAAGCAAACAACGGTGCAAATACTCCGAATGAATACTTTATTTCAATAGAAAAGTAAAACACATGTAAATGGCAACACGGATAGGATCCCAGTCTCATACAATGTCGACCAATCACAACTATAGAATTTCGCGTGACATGCAGTGAATTCGTTGGAAAGCATTAATTGAATCGTAGTGTGATCGTAGTTACTAATGGCCGAAAACAGCAGCGTGTTTACTTATATTGCTCGCGTATTGTTTTAAAATGAGTTAATTTCAAAAATTTCAATGATGACTTAGTGAAAAATATGTTATCCCATAACTTTAGTGCACTAAGTTATGAGGATAAAGTTTTGATAAAAACATTGCGACCTACCCCTGAATTGAACAATTTGGTGCAGCGTAACAGAAAACAAAACCGCGGTTTTAATTCACGGAATTATGAGAGACATCCTTGCCTAACCGGATCACAGGTAAAAAACAAATTATTTTGTTGGCAGTGTTTACTTTTTACTAGTGAAAATGTCTCTGTTTGGGACCGCATAGGATTTGAGGATTTAATTCTATACCTAGTTGAAAGTGAGGAATTTTTCACCGATAAAGTAACTTTAAATACAGCACGCGGATTAATATCTTACTTACAAGATAAGGTAATTATATATTTTTTAAACATCTTTAAATTAAGTTTTGAACAAACAGAAATGGTTTTTCAAATCTTACAGCACAAGTTTTCAGATGTAATTTACTCACGAAATCGGCTCAAGTTCTTTTTGGAAAAAATTTCAGAATTTCGTGCAGAAGTTTATTTTAAAAAACTATTTTCTGTATTTCAAACTACTGATGATACGACTCAATTTAGCCCAAAACGAAAGAAATTCAGTTACGCAGATATGGAGCTTCACTATATATCACAAATATTTTATGAAATTTTGGATACTATTAGGGGTCAAATAGAAATAAGGTTCTCTGATTTGAAAGAACTGCATTTCTTCGACTTACTCAATAAAAATTTGTTCACTGGATTTTCGGCTAATTTTCCAGATAACCTTTAGGAAAATTTATGTCAAAAATACACTTTTTTTGATAAGGTGGCCGGCCATAAAAAGTGAACCGTGTGTTTATAATGACAATGAAATTTTGGGGCAAAATGAAAATCATGTGAGGACTATTAAATACCTTTTTGATAATGATTTGAATCAAGATCTACCCCTAGTTTATAAACTCTTATGTCTAATTGTTTCTATCCCGGTGACATCGGCTTCCGTAGAGCGCTCGTTTTCCACTCTTAAGAGAATTAAAACTTATTTACGAAATTCAATGAGCCAGGATCGTTTGAAAAATATTAGTTTGTTGTCTATTGAAAAGGAATTGGTGAAACTTTTGACGAAAGACATAAAATTTTATGAGGATATTATAGATCATTTTGCCAACGTTAAAGATCGCAGAATCCCGCTAATCTTCAAAAATATATAATAACTTTTTATTTGCTCTCACCAGCTGTTAACAAATTCGTTAAGTAGGTAGGTAGGTAGGTACCTATTTTGTAAAAGAAAAAAAAATTTGATGAATAGATGAATTGATTAATTGGCTGAGAAGAGTTTTTGTGAATATTGTAAATAGAAGTTGTAGGTCTCAAGGTAGACACTCGAAAGTGAAAACAAATTAATAGCTTAGGGTGCTTGTTTTACTTTCATTTTATTTAAATTATAAGGCGGTTGACCTTGAAATCCTAAAAATTTTCGCCTATGGTGTATTTTTTAACACCTCTTGTAGCCTCCTCAAATCAAAACCTCACGAGCCGCCACTGATTGATATATATATATATATATATATATATATATATATATATATATATATATATATATATATATATATATATATATATATATATATATATATATATATGTATTTATATATTTGTATATATATATATATATATATATATATATATACATATATAGGTAATACAATAAAGAAATTGAGACATTTTCCTTGGGTTTTATAAATGTTAAGATATTGAAGAGAAAACTTTGGGGACCTTCAGAATTTTCAATTGCACTTTTGAGAAATGACCCTCTTCTATCGCATCCTTTCATGTCGAGAATAATGACTGCATAATTGAACTATCTAACATTTAAAGGACAATCCGTTATATAATAACATCATTCAGTGCAAACTTTTTTATACTAAATGAATTTATTCTATTGTCTAATACATGTTTGGGAATAGTTGTATTTTCATGTCGATAAAATTCAGTTAAAATAGAATTAGGTTCGACGCTAACATGACACATTTAAGCTCATATCGATTTTGCATTTTCATTGATAATGGATAATAGCTTCGGTTTTATTGCTCCTCTCGCTACATCTTATAATTAATTATGCAAAACCTTACTGACCCTAATAACGTCCTTCTTTGAGATATTGCGCCTTGGGCAGCCAAAAGAGCCAAGGTCTGTGATGGTCTTCTCAGAGCAGCAATTATCGCTGATGGTCGCCTTGAAGTTGGTAAAGAGATCTGATTTTCTTCTGAAATAGTTAGCTTCTGCATTTCCATGTCCGACAAGTTTGACTTATGCCGTTCCCCATTCAGGAGTCTGTCAAAAACAATATACACTTTAAAATTGAATTTTTAGATTTTTAATAAATCAATTTCTTCATAAAATAAAACAATCATATTGATTCTGCTGAGATCTTTTATCGTTCAATTTCTTCTCAAGTATATGCTTTCAATATAACTACAGTATTTGACTATTATGCAGTACTGAATTAACAGAAGCTTGAGAATGTGGAATTAATCGAAACATGGTAATTTATTTCAAAACTCCATTCGAAATAAATATATATATATATATATATATATATATATATATATATATATATATATATATATATATATATATATATATATATATATATATATATATATATATATATATATATATATATATATATATATATATATATATATATATATATATATATATATATATATATATATATATTAATATATATAAATTTATATATTTCAAAATTTATTAGCAGCAATTGGTATTGTCACCGAGAAAAAAATTTACTTAAAATTTGTAAACCGTTCGTTACAACTTAGTACTTTTCAAGAATACTTGAAAATGATGTGACTTTCAAATTTAAACTACAATTTGTAACTAAAAGAAGCAAATTAATTAATAAGAATTATTTCTATTTGAATATCTGTAAGCACCTGAAAATTTTTTGAACAACATGAAAAAAAAATAAATAACTGAGTGAGTGAGTGAGTGAATGAATGAAAAAATGAATGAATGAATGAATGACTCATTGAATTGATGAATAAATTAATAAATGAATGAATGAATAAATGAATGAATAAATGAATAAATAAATAAATAAATGAGTAAATGAATAAATGAATAAATGAATAAATGAATAAATGAATAAATGAATAAATGAATAAATGAATAAATGAATAAATGAATAAATGAATAAATGAATAAATGAATAAATGAATAAATGAATAAATGAATAAATGAATAAATGAATAAATGAATAAATGAATAAATGAATAAATGAATAAATGAATAAATGAATAAATGAATAAATGAATAAATGAATAAATGAATAAATGAATAAATGAATAAATGAATAAATGAATAAATGAATAAATGAATAAATGAATAAATGAATAAATGAATAAATGAATAAATGAATAAATGAATAAATGAATAAATGAATAAATGAATAAATGAATAAATGAATAAATGAATAAATGAATAAAAGAATAAATGAATAAATGAATAAATGAATAAAAGAAAAAAAGAATAAAAGAAAAAATGAATAAATGAATAAAAGAATAAATGAAACAATGAAAGATAGAAAAAATGAAAAAAAGAAAAAAAGAATAAATAAATAAATGAATAAATGAATAAATGAATAAATGAATAAATGAATAAATAAATAAATGAATAAATGAATAAATGAATAAATGAATAAATGAATAAATGAATAAATGAATAAATGAATAAATGAATAAATGAATAAATGAATAAATGAATAAATGAATAAATGAATAAATGAATAAATGAATAAATGAATGAATGAATAAATGAATAAATGAATAAATGAATAAATGAATAAATGAATAAATGAATAAATGAATAAATGAATAAATGAATAAATGAATAAATGAATAAATGAATAAATGAATAAATGAATAAATGAATAAATGAATAAATGAATAAATGAATAAATGAATAAATGAATGAATGAATAAATGAATAAATGAATAAATGAATAAATGAATAAATGAATAAATGAATAAATGAATAAATGAATAAATGAATAAATGAATAAATGAATAAATGAATAAATGAATAAATGAATAAATGAATAAATGAATAAATGAATAAATGAATAAATGAATAAATGAATAAATGAATAAATGAATAAATGAATAAATGAATAAATGAATAAATGAATAAATGAATAAATGAATAAATGAATAAATGAATAAATGAATAAATGAATAAATGAATAAATGAATAAATGAATAAATGAATAAATGAATAAATGAATAAATGAATAAATGAATAAATGAATAAATGAATAAATGAATAAATGAATAAATGAATAAATGAGTAAATGAATAAATGAATAAATGAATAAATGAATAAATGAATAAATGAATAAATGAATAAATGAATAAATGAATAAATGAATAAATGAATAAATGAATAAATGAAAAAATGAATAAATGAATAAATGAATAAATAAATAAATGAATAAATGAAAAAATTAATGAATGAATAAATGAGTAAATGAAAGAATAAATGAATAAATAAATAGATCAATAAATAAATAGATAAATAAATAAATTTATGAATAAATGAATGAATAACTATGTTAATGATTAAATAAATAATTCCTATAAATCAGGAAGCTGTAGCTCAACACGTGATGAAACATTAAAAATAATTAAAATAGGAGTAATATTCAAGCTTCATTTCAATGAAATCTTTTTTCACATACACTGAAAAAAAAAGTATTTATTTATATATATATATATATATATATATATATATATATATATATATATATATATATATATATATATATATATATATATATATAAATATATATATATATATATATATTTATATATATATATATATAGATATATATAAATATATATATACCAAACAAAACTGAAGCATCGATATTCCACCTTAATAATAAAATGGCCAACACTCAAATAGAAACACGATTGGGCAACAATGTACTACGACACAATAAGTACTCTAAATATCTAGGAATAACACTTCGCACACTCTCGTACCGGAAACACCTAGAAAATCCAGAAACTGGGGCGCAGCTCTTACTCTCTGCGCACCTCATCGCTTGCTCTGGTGTATCTGCCGGATATTGCTCGCCGAATATTGCCCGAATATTGCTCGCCATACCAAACTCATTGACAGAAAACACAATAATACAATGACATTCATTTCTGGTACAATCGGATCAACACCTACACAATGGCTACCAGTGCTATGCAACGTACTCCCCCAAATCTACGCAAAAATCATGCCCTACTACGAGAGCACAAAAAAATCGTGGCAAACCCAAAACTACCGATACGGGAGGATATCCCCCAACTGAGATGCACCCGGCTAAAATCCAGACACCCCTCTATCCGCCTGGCGGAACAGCTCCAAAATAGCAACTACGACTCAAAAGCTCAATGGACACACGATTGCAATCTTAAATCGAACAAC
>JARQZK010001648.1:0-87727 GCA_030704885.1 Cynegetis impunctata
CCCTGCACAATACAAACTGAATATAAGTACTATTCTTACTTGTCTCGTTGAAATCCAATCAGTCCCATTAGAATCATTAGATACACTCTCATTTTTCGACATTAGGAAACGAACATACGGTATATGAACTTTAGTTTTAACATGAATGTGGCCTGTTTTTTAACTATTCGATTTGGCAATGAACTCATTTATTTTTCCAGTACCTCACAAATAATCCCTGTACAAAATATGAAGAAGAAAAATTCGGTGATGTCAAATTAGACCATCATTCTATCTAAATTGTACATGGTAGAGAGTTGTACTTTCCGTCTACTATTTCGGGTATCCTCTGTTATTATTAAGTAAGAAATAAATCCTTTTGAAACATAATTGTCGAAGTCGAGACCGTGTACATTAACCCATCGAGTAAACAGCCTGTATATGTCGGACTCAATTTTGAGTTATATGAGTGACTATCGTCAAGCTTCCCACTGAGGTTATCGCATTTCACAGAGTCTGTATGTTAACAGCATTTTCTAAAATTGTAAAGATGGTTTATCGGGACATTGACATTTGGACCACTCTATATCCCAAACCAGCCGTGAAAACAGAATTTGAAATTGATATGTTTCATAGCTGGCCAGTATCTATAATATATCCAAAAATTAGCGAATTTAGCTGTCGTCATTTTTTCTAACTAAATGTGCGGGGTCCTTTAAATATCAATTTGGCAGTGCATGGTGAAATAATTATTACAATTTTATTTTCCTCAAAATAATCTTCAATAAATGACCAGGAAGCGACGACCAAAGTGGAAAATCTAATTGATAACATGAAAACGCTATAATCTGTATAATTAAGCCAGTCACGTAGTTTCATACTCATGGCAACATACTATAGTTGGGAGAGATTTTTATTGATATAAATGAATACTGAGGAAGGAAAAGACCTGCGAAACGTTTATTGAAGATTATTTTGAAGAAACTAAAATTGTAATAATTATTTTACCTTGCACTGTCAAACAGTCAACCGAATTACTATATATATATATATATATATATATATATATATATATATATATATATATATATATATATATATATATATATATATATATATATATATATATATATATATATATATATATATATATCAGATAGAAACATTTCCAAATTGTGGTCCAGGAGGTCTGAAACGGATTAAAAAAAGGACTCTAAAATGATATTTGAGAATTTGTGCTTCAACATTACACAGTTGATTGGAAAAATGGTGACATTAAAAATCAACTTTCTGCTGAAACATCTTAACCCTTTGACTGCCAAGGCAGTTCAAATATAACTGCCTCTGCGCCAAAAATTTTTTTTGTCAAAATTGTATCAAATTGGTGTCTAGTTGTAACCTGCGGTAGAAAATGTATTTTTTTATTAATTTTTTTGGTGATGCTGCATATTTTTTTTGTGTGACAAAATGTCTCACACGGCGCAAGAGCAACTAAAAATCTGTTTGAGCCATGTGCTTGCAACGCTTTCTGCACCGTTCGGGTGTTTCCCCACCACTATTTAGTGGATTGACGAGTCTTTGCATGTTTTATCTTGATTTTCTGAGGCGCAAGGGAGAAATTATGCTATGAAGATTGCCAAGACAGTACGCTACGTATGTGTAGGATGTCCCGAGAAACCCCATATGTGCAAAGAATGTTTTTATATTTATGTATATATATAATTACATAAAATATCATAAATATTTTTTTTTGTATGATATATAGGGGTGAAAGCATTAAATATACACACGTATATCTAATAACTTCAAGTTTTGCATGTAAGATATATTTCTAAATAAAAAATTGAACCAAACAAAAAATATACTTTATTTCTGTAGGCTATTTCTGGTGAAAGTTCTTCTACGCCAGGGCTATCTATTACCCCATACAAATATACGAGAACTGTGCGCGCTTCAGACACAGCAAGCGAATAATACTTCTTATAAGTGTGCGTCAATATCGCGCACACGGCGTTCAGTGCAGAAGCCGTGTGCGCCGATATGACACACGTGGCAGTCAAAGGATTAAAACTATAGTTGAATCTTGAGTTTAGTTCAGAATTCAAGTGTCGTGTCAACTTTTGTAGGTCGCATTGGGCGATTGAAAAATAATGACAGATGTGTTGGTGAGAAACTCTGAAATTATATATTATTTTCAAGATTTTCAAGCAGATATAGGAACTGTTTATTATTGAAGAGGCCATCGATGGTACGATGTTTCAAACTCTTTCTCATTCACAGAGCTAAATCTGGCCACCAAAACTGAATTCAGTTTTGCAACATCGACCATTCCCTTTGGCGATAATGCACTCACTTGACTCACTGTCGCGTATTAAATCGAAAAGTGCAGGGATTGCTGCTATTTGTGCCGGTCAGCCTTTACGTTTCCGCCATTATGGCACGCTGTTGGCGGCTGTTAATAATTAAAAATCAGTTTCGACGTTTTTGACTGTGTTACATATTTCGGGATAATTGCAATGCAACAAGCTACAATGTGTTGTCGGCATGTTTGGCCTGCGGATGTCGCGCATCGTAAATATCGAAAAGCGTTGAACGGAAAGTTTCGGCGGAAATTCCCGACGTTTCGAATAAACGCTTTGCACGTACGCGGGAATATTATGAACTTCACGTTAGTGATTCTGTTACTTTCATAATTCCACTCAGCTCTCTCGTGTTCCAAAATAAAATCAGAAAAAGTCTATGAAAAATTGTCATTTTCTTATATTAAAAGACGACATATTTTAAATTATTTCATATTTGCATCATGTTTTCATATCATTGTTACATAAATCCTATCAAACCAAAGCAACAGATATATATATATATATATATATATATATATATATATATATATATATATATATATATATATATATATATATATATATATATATATATATATATATATATATATATATATATATATATATATATATATATATATATATATATATATATATATATATATATATTATAATAATAATAATAATAATCTTTATTGTACATTTGGCAAACATGCGTGTACTCGTCAATATAAAAAATGATGTAAATACAATTTCTATGATACAAACACAAATCGATATAATCAATAATAAAAAAAAAACAATTTACAATTAAAAGTATACTAGGATAATAAACTATCTAGTCAAAAATTCGGATAAAGAATAAAATGTGTTACTTGTATGGTACTTTCTCACAGCCGGCCTGAAGTCTTTAAAGGGTAGGTAAGTGGAGAGGCAAATGATTGTCAACAATTATCACAATGTAATGTGGAAACCTTCTGAATAGCAATGTTTTGGTACAACCATGGTATTCGAGTTTCTGGTTTCATGACCTCTACAGACTTCCCAGCATTTAAAACTTATGTAGGTTTTTTTCGCTGCATTAAAAATATAGATACTAGTAAATGTTAGAATTGACTTCATTTTGAATATCTCCCTACATGAATCTAGTCGTCCAAATCCAAAAATCAACCTACTCAGTCTCTTCTGAGCCACTGGATAGCATTGCCCCATAGTATTGTGTTGTATGAGGGAAGGCAATTTGCCAGACTTTAATACGCTGCCATCAAGTCGCTCTCACCGATGCAACTTCTCAGCTGAAGTAGGGCAAAATATGCTCTATTTAGCATCTTGCAAACATAATCAATATGGTGATCAAACTTTAGAGAAGGATCCACGATGGTTTCAGGATATCTGAAGCTATCAGCAAAGATAATGTCGGCTATAGGTACAAGAGGACTTGCGTTGTGAAAATTCATGAATATCGTTTTTTCACGATTCAATAAAAGCCTATTTATTTGACACCTGATACCCATCAGTTCGCAGACCTTGGCCACACCAGCACCCAAAGCAACCGCGCTACAACCATATACCACCACATCATAATCGGCATACAACACGCTTTGACTGCATTCAATGAACTGCGGTAAATCGTTCACAAATAACGAAAATAATAGTGGTCCAAGGTTAGAACCCTGCGGAACTCCCATCGAGATATCACGAGCATCCGATTTTACATCGTCAATCTTCACTCTTATTCTCCTGCTTGACAAATATGATTTGATCCAATCACCGCAAATGCCCCTGAGACTGAGACCAAGCTTTCGAAATTTAATTAATGCAAATGTATGATTCATAAGATCAAATAGCTTCTTTAAATCGAAGAATATCAGGACAACACATTTGCCTTCATTAATTGAGTTTAAAAAGTTCAACGGAGGCACTTCCTGTCGAATGGTTCTTTCGGAAACCATGCTGAGGATCACTGAGGAGACCCTCGGACTCAACAAAGTCAATGATTTGATCACACATCACCTTTTCAAGCTTTGGCCACACTGCTCAACAGCGAAATTTGTCGATAGTTCTCAACGTCGTGAGAATCTTCTTTTTTAAATATTGTAAAAACAAGGGCCTCCTTCAATGACTCAAGGAAAATACCCTACATAATAGACCTGGCGACCAGATAAGTTAGCGGCTCCAATACTGTTCCAGAAATCTTTCACAGCAACTTCGGACTCACACCGTCTGGTCCCGCCGAATTGGTACACTTCATTGATATGAAGCAGAACGAAAAAATGAAAACGATGTTATTATTGGGACTTTCCAAGTGAATATAAGTACCCTTAAAATTTGTTAAATATTAATCTCTCGTTGGAGAACAGTGACGTAGATTCCAATTTATTCGCTTATTTCCTCGTTGGTTTTCCAGTAATTTGTTTTTTGTTAGATTCATTTTGGTGTTAAAATAGTTGTAGATATAAGATTTACTGTTGTGCGAAAATATTTACTTTAGGAATTTGTCAACTTTTCTCTATCTCTCTACTTCTCTCTCTCTCTCTCTCTTTATTTATATATATATATATATATATATATATATATATATATATATATATATATATATATATATATATATATATATATATATCTCAGGTAGGAAAAATTTAATGTGTGGCTTGAGTGAAAATTTTAATATATAATGCTATTAATTCCAGTCAATTTATTCAACAGAGTGTTGCCATTTTGTGTGATATGTAACAACTTCTAAAAGGTTGGATTATATGGAGAGTAATATCTAATAGCTATTTGAAAAGAGTTGATATTACTAGGAGTGATTTTTACACAAATTAATTCAATCTTACTCTGAGACGCAGTTCAGCCACATTTTTTGCTGAATTAATTTTCTTTTACATCACACAAAATTTACCAGTTGAAAATGATGCCAGTGTGTTTGAGAAATGAATACGCAAATTCGTCTTTAACGCCGCATTTCTCGAGAAATATTTTCACTCATGTCTATGTGTCGGTTGCCAACGCAAAGATTAAATTCTACCATTCGCCGCAATTGCAAGAGATTACGAACACAAATTTCCGGATTTACCAAGCGTTATACTAATTCGGGTTCATTTTTCTTCTCGGAAAAGTTTCGAGCCTAATGTTGCGGAAAAGCTTGCCGTACACAATGTTTAAGCCGATTATCAATTTCCGTAACGAGACGATATCCGCTATCGGTGCCGCCGCATCTCCCCGCCCCAACCGTTATTTTCATTCACAAGTTTATCCCGCGAGTACCGGGAACGTCAGATAAAGTCCTCTAATTAATGTGCGTTTCCCGTCCTTGCCTCCCTCAGGAGACAGAGCGTCTCCAACCGGCGGTAGTCGTTAGATGAATACCCAATGCTTCCGCTTATCGTTTCATTAAGCAACGTTTAATGGGTAAGACGAGCAAAGGATGAGCCTTAATATCAGCATTAATTTATAACGTAGCTAAATAAAATGAAAGTAGGAAAAACATAACAACTCTTCTATCAGACAAGTATGTTGAAACTGATAGTACACTAGCGGCTATTACATAAAGAGTCTTCTTTTGTGAAATTCACCCTTTGCCTATTCGAAAGTAATATTTTTCTTGGAACTGCCATACCTGAAGTGCGAAGGTTGTACCAGAAGTACCCGATCGGAAGTATGAATGGCTGATATCATTTGAGAAACATTTCTATAGTTTCTTGGGTTCGGAGATACTATTGGTTTAACAGCCAACAGCAGTGAACTCTCTCAGTGAGATTGTGAATTAAAAATAATACTTTCAGTTGAAACGTCTACGTCGACTAATATCAAATGCTTGATAATAAAAAACACGGTGGCAGGGTTTACTAAGACGAACACCGCAGTTATAAGATAAAAGCAAGAGGAACACGTTAGGGTACCTACAAAGTGGAGCCGGGATGTACGCTGGTAGCCGGGATGGTAGCTTACTCGCTTACTAGATGACTACCTGGCAGAATGAGAGGGGGCACACGTTGAAGCTTAGCGCTTTCTAGCAGGTCCAGCTTTAGTTGCTTGTTGTCATTCAATATGTGGCAGGTAGGACTGGCGTAATAAAAAGGCGGTTGCAAAATGCGCAGGCGTTAGCCGTTCCACATAGCTTTGAGCTATGTAAACAATCGGGGTAGCAATCATATTTCTATCCATCCAGGATCCCTGCGCCCATCGAGGTAACCAGCCAGGCTCCACAGTGCACGGGTACGTTGCCAACTATGGAAAGATTGTTACATCGCAGTAAGCGAGTAAGCTACCATCCCGGCTACCAGCGTACATCTCGGCTCCACTGTGTAGGTACCCTTAGGTTCCTCACCTGCTATACAGGTGCCTTCAAACCGACAGTACAATAGTGATTATTGCATACGATGTCGCCTTCTGAGAAATCCAACCTTGGCCTATCAGAAAGTGATATTTTACTTACTACTTAGAGTACTGCGATTGGACGCATAAATGGCGACGGTTGAAGTGGAAATTATACGATCAATTGAAAAGTCTATGTCAACCAATATCAAAGGCTCAATAATGAAATATAACTGAGCAGGGCTTATCAAGACGATCATCGCAGTTATAAGTTGAAAGCAGCAGAAATACGTTGCGTTACTTACCTGTCACACAGGTGCGTTCAAATTGATAGTACCTACAATGGAGATTATTACATACGACAGTAGTGCATGAATAGCGGAGGTAAAGTCTATCCAGTCTAAGTTGGCGTGTGCGTCACAGTCATGCGCAAAAAATGGCCCAATGCTGCCTACCCAAATAAATAAAATTTGAAATGGTCAAAATTAATATCTGTCGTAAGTAATTTTCTGAAAAAGTAGTTATATGTTGATAAAGACCGTATCGTCCATTTCGACAAATATTATGTTCTTAACATATCAAATCTTATGTATCTCTCAAAAAAAATTAACATTCCGAGTAATGAAAATACGTTGAATTTTTATTAATTATTAATTATTTATTGTCATTTAATTGAAAAATTTGCAATGTTGTCGGATCCTCTCGACCAACTCGCCGGTAATCGCCATGTCTCGTTTGCGTTTGACAGTCGCCGAGTAAACAAGAAGATTTTGTAATTAAAAGTTTGATTTATCGATCGATGAATATGGATTCCAGTTTGAAGACGTGGTATAATGGAACGAGATCATATTGTTCATGCCCGAATTAAATTTCTACTTGAATATACAAGGAATATGGAGAACAAACTTTATGAATGTGTTTATATTGATGAGACATGGGTTTTCCAAGATGGAATAAATACACGTTCCTGGCAGGATTCTAATGTCAAAAGTGTTAGAAAGACAAAAGTTGACGGGAAAAGGTGAGCTACAATTATTGTGAATAATGCCAGATCGAATGTTCAATTTTGGGTTTCCGTACTTTTTATAAATAGTTTGATTATTGCCAATACTTAGGTTTTTATATGTTGATTGTTTTTTACTTCTTATGGCATTCAGCTAAGATGAGTTGAGAAGGAAAGTTTTGGTAAGGTGTTTACCATAATTGATATACAAATTGACTTTTGTTCTGAACTGAAATCCCTCATTATTATTTTGCAGATATATAATATGACATGCAGGCACTTCTAGAGGTTGGATACCAGAGGCTCTACTCATGTTTTCTGGAAAATCTGATAATCCAGATTATCATGGTGAGATGAATGAAGATAACTTCCTAAAATGGTTTGAATTCCAACTGCTTCAAAAACTTGAGAACCCTTCATTAATAATAATGGATAATGCTAGTTATCATAGCACAATTAACAAACAAATTCTCAAAAAGCACTGGAAAAAGGAGGAAATTAAAACATGAGTATATTAAACTTTCGTGCCATTACATAATTGAAATTGATCAAAACCTTTAAAGCTCAACGTTTCCTTTGCAGAAACCAACCAAAAAATATTTATTTAGCTGACCAACTAGCTGAGCAATATGGCCATAAAGTTTTGAGACTTCCACCGTACCCTTGCATTTTCAATGCAATTGAGAATATATGGGGCATATGTAAACATTATTACAATGTACACATTGGCCGAGATGGTGGTGGTCGAGAAAATGCTGTTCAAATGTGGAGAGAGGTGGTGCAGCATGTGTCGGTAGAAATGTGGAGAAATACTGTACAGCATACAGAAAACATTATTTCAGAGTGGTGGAATAGAGAGAAGCACTTGGACTCTTCCAATATTGCTCCAGTAATTTTTAATTTGAACGATAGTTCGTCATCAGAATATTCTGATGATGAATAGACAATGGAAATTAAGCAAATGAAGGCATACAAAAGCTTGCAATCATTTAAGTATTTTGAGTCGGGCTTTGTTGTAAATGTGGGGTCAAAGATGGTGAATGGTTTCTACATTTTAGTAGGAAAGGTATGTTCTTTTGAACTGCATGAGCAGATATAATTGCAGTAGTCAACTGTTGTTTGTGCTCTTTATAATGTTTGAGCGTTTCATGTTGGATTTAATATTATGAAGTACATCAATATCTTTTACATCTATCTCTACCTTAAAATATCTTGTCAATATTTCTGTACATTTTTGTAATTTTTAGGTCAAACATTCTCAGAGAGCAAATGAAAAACCATTGGAAGTTTGGTGCATCGTGGCCAAAGATGGTAGTGTATCAACAGCACATTGCACATGTATGGCAGGACACGGTGAAGTTTGCAGTCATGTGGGTGCAATTTTATTTGCAGCTCAATATATATTACTTCTTATATAATATATATAACTTCTTAAAATATCCAAGACAATAAATTTATCATTAGATTACGAACAAATTATAAACATTGAAGAATCTACTAGAAACCAATCTAATAATATATATATATATATAATAAGTAAATCATTGATGTATTTGTCATAGCGTAGTTGATGGGAGACCTATGATTCAGTGTGATGGAGAAGACTGTGAGATAGGTTGGTTTCATTTTGAATGCGTGGGATTATTTGACACTCCAAATATTGCATGGTATTGCACTAAGTGTATTTTGATATGAACATTGTTTCTTTGATTTTGACATTTAGTCAGGTACGTGTCAAGTTGATTACACTTTGCATAACAATAATTGTTATGCAAAGTGTAATCAACTTGACACGTAAGTTGATTACACTTTGCATAACAATAATTGTTTTTTTTTGGTATCTTTCAGATAAATAACATAATTAAGTCTAGAGCTTTGCCTCTTATACCATAGTTGAAAAGTTTCTAATATAGAATTGCATGACTGTGTCAAAAGCTTTTAACAAGGCTAAGAATGCAATTATTATAGGTTTACTTATATCTGAGTTGTAGCACAACAAATCAGTGATAAATTCTAAAGTGTCTTTAGTTCCCAAAATTTTAATAATTCCATATTGTTTTTTTGATACAATTTTATTTTGTTGTAAGATTATTAGAGTAGATATTTATTTTTATTAATTATAAATAAAAGACAAACAGTACCTACACTAACATTCTAAAATTTAATGAACAATTCGGAATAACTATTTGGCTAGCTTCAGGTTATTCAATATTCAATAAACGTTGTTCAACAGCATATATTGGTATTATTTCTGTTTACTTCCTTGTCCCACTTTCAGCACTCGCAACAGGTATGGTATAGTAGTGCTTTCATCGTAAAATATAATAGATAAAGTGACACTTCTGGTAGGGAATACTGGTTAATTTGAATTTACCGCTAAAAATCCCCGTCATGTCATTATTGAAAATTAGGTTAGCTATTTAGACTTGAGATTATTTATTATGTCTGGCAACAGTGTTCACGATCTACGTCATATACAATTGATGACGTACACGCCAACTTAGACTGGACAGACTATAGTACCAGAAATACGCGATCGGAAGTATGAATGGCGGCTGTAGTGTGACAGCTTGAGTTCGAAGACACGGAGCTATTAAGTATCAGTTTGGCGGAAATCAATAATGAAAGCTCCCAATGAATTTGTTTATTATATGTAATACTTTCAATTGGAAGGTCTAAGTCTGCCAAAATTGAAACCATAATGATAAAATATAGGGTGGCTGATTTCAACAAGGTGTAGATTGAAGTTATAAGATGAAAGTAAAAAAACACGTGAGCTTAAATTTCAAATAAGTCAGTTAAAACGTACAATAGAGACTATTATATGAGATGTCTTCTTTTGAAAAATCACCCTTATAAATATAGGGTGGCTGATTTCAACAAGGTGTAGATTGAAGTTATAAGATGAAAGTAAAAAAAAACACGTGAGCTTAAATTTCAAATAAGTCAGTTAAAACGTACAATAGAGACTATTATATGAGATGTCTTCTTTTGAAAAATCACCCTTGGCATATTCGAAAGTCTTTTTCATATTTTTTCTACAACTACAGTACGTGGAGAGCGATGGTAGTCTCAGAAGTACCTGACCGGATATATCGAGGAGCAACATTACTATGGCCGCTTGAACTCGAAGACACTGCGCTGTTAAAAGTTAGTTTGAAACCTGATACTGAATGCTAGCAGTGAAGTGGTAAATTTGGAAGCAATACTTCTATTTGAAAGTCCTAGTTCGTCCGATAATAAAATATTGTACAAAAAACATGGTTCCAGGATTTTAGTTTCTCAACTTATATGATCTTTTGAGTCGATTTAAAATTCTTCTTCATTGAATATTTCGAAAGGAATTCTCAGGTAATATATCTATTGTCAAAAACAGCAAAACAGGGCAACAGAAATTCACATATAATCAGGGGTTGAGCATTTGATACAGGGTGAAATAAGACAACTTAATAAGACGCCATTGAACAAAACAGATATCCAAGACATAAAAATAACTAACCACATTATAACTAACAAGATGTAGGAAAGGGTGTCTCTACAGCTCATTGGATCAAGAGGGGAGCAAAATATTTATGAGATGTGTGGCAGGAATTGAGATAAATTTATATGAAGTTACATGATTAAACTCTGCTGTTGGTTTTACTGCCAGTTGAACTGCAGTCAACTAACCGAATGTATTAGTCATAAGTCTTGGAGGAGATGAAATGTGAGATACGTGCGTGATAAGTTTATTTATGATGTGATTGCCTTCCTTATAAGGCAAGCACATTTTCAAATTTTATATGATCAGTGAACAGTTGACTAAAGATCACAGTCGAGATAATTGTCTCGTAGATTGCATCTTTGAAATTCTAAAAGAATAACTTTTGTGTGAAATGATAATAATAAAAAGATAATTGCATATATAAGATGAAACATACTTTATAATTTTGTGTTACAAAATTTTTGGTATAATGAATAATGAAGAATCATTAAAACTCAGAATTAGTGTATCGTAACAATTTTGAAAAAAACAATTAAGATATGAAAATCATTAAGTTTGGATTTTTTATGAGAGAAAAATATAACGTTTTGTTCTGAAATCTTCCACATTTTTGAAAATTTGAATCTATATGTACATACATACAACAGTGCAAGTGATATATGGATTTAAAGCTCTTTTGACACAGGTTCGTTCTTAATTAATAAAATAATTTTAATCCTACCATTCATTCGTTTTCAGGAGAAAAACACGACAAAAAACGACAAGAGGTCAATTTGGGCAGCCAGTTGTTCCTGGCAAACGTAGAAGGTATGTTTGAAACATCTTAAAATTGCAAAAAGATGTGGATTTAACTTCCGACCTTCTTCCGAATATATGGTCTTTAAATTTCATTTGCAATATTAACTTTTTTCACGAATTCAGAGTAAGCATTCGAAGAGATTCAAACGAAGTATAACTTGGCCTATAGTGCTATATAAATTGTCAAACTTGATACCTGAATCTTCGAAGAAGTGGGAATGTCAAGACAAGTTATAATTTAAATCGATGGCGTCCCCTACAATTTAAAAATCGATCAGGAATTTTTTCAGAACTTCACATTAAATCTCTGGTGGAAATTTCAATCTCAGAAACCGTATAAATACTTGCTAGATAGGTAAATATATGGATGCATTAATATTCTAGTGGCCTATCTTCGAACCTAATTTTGATGTTTCGAATTCGTGGTTACAATTTCCCACACGAATAACCGAAATTTAATTAATGCGCACCTGATACATTCTCTAACTTGTCTAGATGAAAATTTTGATTAAAGTTTCCAGCAGAACCCTTTCCTAATTTAGCGGGGTTACGCCTCTGCGCGACAGGGTGGTTTAATTACGACAAGAGTCGGTTCATAACTGCCAGTCGAGTTATCAGGTAATAACGACTGTAAGCACAAACGAAATAGCCGTAGTAAAACTTTATACTACGACGACGTTGTTTCCCGGCATGACAAGACGATGAATATTCATTCGTTCGGTTGTTCATGTTGCCCTTATTGAGGGTGATGCAAGCATGTGAACGACTATGGCTAGACTGTAGTTTCGATTAAACGTTTAAGTGTCTCAGTAGTCTACAATAGTGAAAACAACACAAAATTTCGACCAAATTCATAGTCTATACTCCAATTTGCAAAGCTGTAATAAACATGGTGATATTAAAAAAAAAAATTACAATATTCCAACCTAAAATATAAATCATTCGTCATCAAAGCGGATATTACTGATCATTATCCTATATTTCTCGGATTGTATTACGACGAACTATCTGTTCTAAAAACGAACAAATCTAAAATTATTGAAGTCTTGGACACAAATAAAATTACAAATCTAGTAAAGCTACAAGACTGGAGTATTATAAATAATTGTAATAGTCCAAATCTTGCTTTTTCAACATTTTTGGATATATTTATGGAATTATACAATCAGAGCCTAAACAGAAAAGTGATAACTGTAAAATGCTCTAAAAAAATTAAGCCATGGATAACACAGGCGATAATTAACTCGATAAAACATAGAGACAAATTGAAGTTTAAAGTCATTAGGAGTAATAATGTGTTACTGTTCAATGAATACAAATCATATCGAAATCAACTCAATAAAAGTATAAACACAACAAAAAATAATTATTATAAACAGGCAGTCGATGAAAATAAAAATGATATGAGAAAGTTGTTCAAAGTGGTTGCTGAATTAAGCAATACTGATAACGGGAAAAATAGTGACACAATAGATATTCACGATGAAAGTGATGCAGTTTTTGATAATGATGGTGACATGGCAAACTATTGCAATGAATATTTCAACGTAATTGGCATACAAATGGCCAGTAAAATTAAAAAATCTGATAGCGACTACAAAAACAGTTACCCAATTACTATCGAATCAATGTTCTTGTATCCAGCTACTGAAAACGAAATAATCCAACATATTAATACACTAAAAAATAACTCTTCTCCAGGAATAGATAGGATAACAACTAAAGCTATAAAACTTATACATCCATATATTATATCCCCACTAATGTATATAATCAACTTAATATTTGAAACAGGTATAGTCCCACACCAACTCAAGACTTCAATGGTGACCCCAATTTATAAAAATGGCAATACCAGAGATATTTCTAACTATAGGCCAATCAGTTTAATCAGTAACTTTTCCAAAATTTTCGAAAAATTCATTAAAACGAGACTTAATGATCATGTGCATAGGCATAAAATATTGAACAAAAATCAATTTGGCTTCAGGGAAGGTAAAAGCACCTCTGACGCAATGTTCGAAGTAGTAAACTCAATAAAGGATAGCTTGGAAAAAAATAACAAATGCATTGCCGTCTTCTTGGACTTAGCAAGAGCGTTTGACACAGTCCCATATAGTGGACTCCTTGACGTTTTGGAACATTATGGGGTTCGAGGGGTAGTGTTAGAAATATTTAAGAACTATCTTTGTGATAGAAAACAATTTGTAAAAATTAGGAACTCGTTAAGTGAACCCTTGAATGTACAACTTGGCATACCCCAGGGAACGGTATTGGGGCCTTTACTCTTTATTGTATACATAAATTCACTGCTATGTCTGAATACAAATAAATCCATAATCTCATATGCAGATGACACTGTGCTGATATTTGAAGACGACTCTTGGGAAGGTGTTGAAGAAAGAGCTACTCAAGGTATCCAAGATGTTAAGGAGTGGCTTGATTTCGATAAACTCTCACTTAATATAAAAAAAACAAAATACATAGCATTCTCTATTACAAATTATAACAGACCCAGTTACCATAATCTGGAATTCGAGACCTCGACTGAACTTATAGCAGAATGTGATCATATCAGGTATTTAGGTGTTACCATCGACAAATGTCTTAGATGGGATCAGCATGTTCTTGAGCTGGTGAAAAAAATCCGTAGGCTTATATACAAAATGTACCATATCCGTGATATTCTAAATAAAGAACAACTGTTGATTATATACAGAGCTCTTGTAGAATCAATTGTAAGATATGGCATACTGGTATGGGGTGGAATATATGACAACATATTACATCAACTAAATGTAGTTCAAAATTACATACTAAAAGTTATGTTCAGTAAAGATAGGTATTTTCCAACTGTTTTTTTGTATGATGAAAATATTTTGAATGTCAGATGTCTTTATTTCCTTACAGTTTCAACATTCTACTATAAAAATGGTCATAATCTCCAGCAAATATCTCATTTTCATGACACTAGAGCAAGATGCAATATGGAGGTGGTAGTGCCACTGTTCAAAAAAGACTCATCTCATCGATTTGTTGTATATATTGCACCGAAAGTTTTTAATTTGCTGCCTCTAGAAATAACATTGGGCACTGAAAGGGGTTTCAACAAAAAGTGTAAAAAGTATATCTGTTCAAACTATGATAAGTTTGAAGCATTGCTGTGAAGTGGGTTGGAGTTTTTGTTTGTTGTTTTTGTGATTGTGGGTGTAGAAATATTGAGTGGTCATTTGATGTTAGGTTTATTTTTCTCTGTTTCCTATATACAGATATAATTGGACATATATATGTTAGACGAAATTTGCACATACAAGTGTTGTACACTTAGGTGCAATTAACAAAATTATGAAACTTAGAAAAGTCTTTACATTTGTATTCTGCTGAAATTTGTATAATTTATGTGCAAAATAAATAAATAAATAAATTATTTAATACCTATTTCCTTACGTACGCTGCGAGGGTGGCGCCATCAGGTTATTCTCATAATAGATATAAGAATACATTAAAAGAGATATCTTCTTTAATAGTTCGTGGTGAAAATTAAATAAGTGTGCAGCTTGTAACAAAACTAGACAGCAACATGTTTGGCGATATATGGATCCATGGTCCGAAAAAGACTCTTGTAATCTGGAAGGAGGGCTATTCGAGCCTAAAGAAATAACTTTTCACTGACTGCATGAAGAAACAAAGAATGTTCACAGCAAGAAAATACCATAATTGGACTGCAGAGGACTGAAGAAAAGTCTTGCCTAGAGATGAAACTCGAAGAGAACAACTTACTCCAGCTCATATGTAAGAAAAGAAAAAAATCTTCCTGTTCAACACGCGATGAATTATAATTCAATATAACTCCGAGAAAATTATCTAAAAGCAGAGCTTTCTCATATTATTCTCTGTAAGAGCTAGCTTGGTGAAGATCGACATCTATGATTATATCACTCAATCTTCACGCATAAGGAATATTAAAAATATATCGAGATGGCCATTGCAAAGGATGGAAGTGGTAGACAAGCTATTTATGTCTTATAAGATAGTCGTAAGTATCACATATCAATCTATTGCAATGACCAAATCGATATAACAAACGCTTAACGATACAAACAGTCGAAGAACTGTCAATTTTTTACACATCCAGTCAGAGAAAAAACAATTGATGAAGTTGAGGTCGACATCTAGGACTATTTCCACTCAACCAGCTATTGTGAATGATCATAAAAATATATCTCGATATATTTGTCGACCTTAACTTCACTTCATCAAGTAAGCAATAAGATTATGGTCCTGGATATATATATATATATATATATATATATATATATATATACACTATATTTATATATATATATATATATATATATATATATATATATCGATATATATATATATATATATATATATATATATATATATATATATATATATATATATATATATATATATATGTATATATGTGTGTGTATGTTTTTTTTACCCGAGATCCTGGTAAAAATTGTTTCGCCGTTTCGACAAAGTGAAATTTGTCGAAGGAAATCCTGTACAGTGTACTTCCCCTGATGAGGGCAAATAAAATTTTTTTGTAACGTCGAATGGACGAAATCACATTCATACATTCAAAAAGAAACATACATAATCTATGTCTTGACCAAAATAATTTTATCAAAGATATTTCGACCTTAAATTTACTACTACTAACTCAATCATTTTATGAAGGACATTCTGTTGTCAATGATAAGTAGTATATTGCTAATGGAGAAACTAAGGTGAGGTAGCTGATAATTTAAAGTTCTTCAAAACATTTTAAGAGTTGTATCGTAGGAGATAAACTCACCATGCACAGTGAGCATTGCAGGTGGCGATTCCCTTGATCCAACCAAATTGTGGGCCACGCATTGATATCGACCTTCATCATGTTGTCGCACGTCAGTGATCATCAGATTACCGCCATCAACAATTCGCATACGCCTGTCAGAGTCCACGTCCATCTGTTCGCCGTCCTTCTTCCACACCAGATTCGGTTCCGGGTGACCTTTTGGAGCGCCACACTGAAGAAGTGCAGTCTCTCCCGCTGCCACCCGTGTATCTGTCGGCATCACTTTGAACTCGTCCCTCAGAACTGGAATTAAGAACGTGAAACATTAATAGTACCTGTTAATAACCAAATGAATCTGATGTTTAATTATTTTCGTATTTTCCTCGAAAATAATAGATCATTGCATAGTATCAAAGTGAACCGTGAGGGGTGGAAAAGGTTTTTGAATTCGCTCTAGCCCTCTTGGACCACGATTTTCGAAATTGTTTCGATGTATGATATATGAGATATATAGATTATATTAAATGGCGAAGGAGCCAGAGTAGTATTTCGACGAAATTATTTTTTTCAAAAATTTTATTTAATGTATTTGTAACACATATTTTATATAAACTTTAGCTTCCATCGTCACTTCTTTATATAAACTTCAACAACGCCAAATCATACTCTTACTCACTCTTTCGTGAGCGCAATATGCTGAAAACCAGTAGGTATAGTGTTTTCTATATTATATATATATATATATATATATATATATATATATATATATATATATATATATATATATATATATATATATATATGTATATATATATATATATATATATATATATATATATATATATATATATATATATATATATATATATATATATATATATATATATATATATATATATATATTGAATACTATTGAGAGATTTTGTCCAAATTTATGGTTTTAATGAATGAGCTAATATATTCTACACCAACCAATCGAATTATTTGTATTTCATCAGAGCACCCATAAGATAATTGTTTAAAGAAAAAATGGATGCAAATTTTTGTTATATTACAGATCATTCAAACACATCATGGAGACTTTAGAAATATAATCAATTCTCCTGTTTTATTGTTGTAATTAATCCACATAAACAGTAGGCTATAACAAACCAACATATTACACTATTCTATGCCACATACACTGAGTACTTTTTTGCTATTAAAATTTACTGATAATTACAATAATATCAATAATACTTTCAATAATAATAATGTGGATTATTCGTGATAAAATCGACATAACTGATATAGCAGTAACAAATTTGGAACAATATGTATATGAGTAAACATGACAATATCCACAGAAGTATTATAAATAGGTACATGTTCGTAGGAATACCATGAAAATGATATAATTAAACAGAAGCAAATCTAAAATACTATATTCACCTGTGGAAATATAATACAAAAAAATAATAAAAAAAATAATATAAAATGTCCCGTAATATAAAAACATGAGTATATAACAATATATTTTCAGAGTAGTAGGAGTAGTTTCTAAGAGATTTTTTTATATTTCCACGGACACCCGTCCGTGCGTGCAATATGCTTAAAAGGGGTAACATAGCTCGCGAACTTATTTATAGATTATCAATTCAGATAAAATAAAATAATTATAATCAAGCGTTTGATGTATCAGCGTTCTCTTTAACTATTTACTTTTGAATTAACGTAATAATTTTTGTTTTTCACTAGGAATGATACATGGTAATTAGAGCGGATCTAAACGTTGCCAAGAGAAGCGTTACATATAAAAGCTGCATGCCTCGCTGAATATTTCAGTAATACGATTTTCGCTGAATATCCGGCATATCCCGTATTTTATCCGAGATAAATCCTGCACAACTCTTTCAGTTGGATATTCGGTCGCTTTTTCGAATTGAATTTCCCTTTGGAATTGATTTTCCATTGAGTTCGCAGCTGGTTACCGCAGTGATCAGTTAAATCTCCGTCCAGTCTGACTTAACTTTTCGCTTTAGTGAAAATATTGGCTGATTAGTTGATCCTATTCCTTTTTCCATTCGAGAGAAATAGAATATATTCTTTTTATGCTAGCGTAACCAGTCAGGATATATCGAAATTTACATAGCGAGTTCGAATTCATAGTTATTTTCGTATAAAATATGAGTAGGTTGTTTTTTTGCTACCTCAAAATTCTGAATTAAATTTATTATTGTTTGGAAAAATATATCTTATCAAACTTCAGGAAAATAATGATATAACCCATACATCAATAGAAGAACAGTTTAATTCCAATGTGTATTATAGCATATAATAATAGAATAATAAATGCAAGATTATACCTTCGAATTAAATTCTTCACTAACAAATATTTTCGAGTGCGGAAAATAGTTGAAACTACCAGAAGGCACTTTCTCAACATTAGTTAAATCTACATACCAAGTTTGATCAATGTAACTCAATCTGCAGAAGCTGTGAGTTTGGCAAATTTTCAAAAACGGAGAAAAAACAAGAAATATCTACGTAGAAATGGCGGCGGTTCGAAAAATTTACCCATATTTTGATACGTTTCAGCTCATTTGACTCGATGGAAGATATACATATATATATATATATATATATATATATATATATATATATATATATATATATATATATATATATATATATATATATATATATATATACAGAGCTGTGCCAAAGCATTGTGCTTTGTGCTCCCGAGCACTGTGCTTCCGAGCCCTTTTCAAAAGCAGTGCTTAGTGCTTAGTAATTGAAGTCCTTCAACAAGAGGCTTTGTGCTTAGTAATCCCAAAAGTGCTCCCGAGCACTGAAGTGCTCCCAAGCACTTCTGCGGATTACTAAGCCCTGAGCCAAACTTGTCGTAACACGAATATGCGTATGCGGCGGCGCTATGATCGTGTGTTGATATAATTTCAGTGATAAACATCTCACGTAAGTGTCAAGTCAACAAAAAAATTATTTATAAAATACAACACCCCCCTTCAATCAAGTGCTCCTGTTGAAGGACTGTTTTCATTTGCGTCTATAGTAAATGCACCAAGACGTCATGCTCTGAGTGACAGGAACTTCGAAAACTTAGTGTTATTAAAAGCTAATGGGGATGTTTGAATTTTTTTCATTTTGATGAGTTGTACACCATTACTTATATGTTACTTGTATGTAGTCAATACATTGAATGAAAATTTTGGATTCTTTTATGGGCACGGAACTCAACTATCTAAATCGCATAGTTTTTTCAGTACCTATGAATGATATTTCTGATGAAATATGATTAATAAGCATGGGATTTCTAATATGAAATAATGAATCTTTCAATACTCTGTGCTTTCCATGAAGGTTTTTCCTATTTGATATATTAATCATCACTTAGGTGATTAAATACTAATACTAAGATTCTACAAAGGTCCTTTTTTATCCTATTTTCAATACAATCTGTGTCATCTAGCTAATATCAATGTTCGTAGGTCACAGATTACAGAAGCATTAGTTATTTATGTACCAAGTGCGTTATATAGATCCTTATGCCCTGAGGGAAACATTCGGCCCGAGGGCCTCTGGCCCGAGGAATGAATACATATAATATACAAGTGAAAAATAAATCTTGTTTATGTATTATTTAAATTTAAATGTATCTATGATCTTTATGAAATTGATCAAAAATGGCGTGTGAGAATGCCTATGCTTATAGTTATTTATGCATCAAGGGAGTTAAAAGGATGTTAACTACAGAGGGCAACAGATTTCAATCCCGAGGGACGTAAGTCCACCTCCGTACAATGTACGATTTTTGAGAATTTAGTGGAATTCCAATATTCAATTGGATCTTTCCCTGAACCTCGTCAATAATCTCATACTCATATGCCAGCTTACAATTTCTTTACCGATTAAAATAACCTCAATTTCAACAATTCCTGAAAAAGTACTTAGGGCTTAGTACTCGAAATACTTTCACAAAATGCTTAGTAATCGCAAGCCCTTTGTAAAGATAAGTGCTTAGTGCTCGAGACCGGGAGCCTTTTTTTTTCAAGTACTTAGTGCTTAGTGCTGGAAGCACTATTCTTCAGTGCTCGTCACAGCTCTGTATATATATATATATATATATATATATATATATATAATATATATATATATATATATATATATATTTATATATATATATATATTTTATATATATATATATATATATATAATATATATATATATATATTAATTATATATATATATATATATATATATTTTTATATATAATTTTTATATATTTATAATTAATATATTTATATATTTATATATATATATTTAATTTATTATATATATATATTTATATATTTATATTTATATATATATATATATATATATATATTATATATATATATATATATATATATATATATATATATATATATATATATATGTGTGGTTGGCTGGTGTACCGTGGTTGTATCCACGTATGGGCTCCGTCTTTGTTGAATTTTCCTCGACGTTTCGGCAAAAACACATTTGCCACCTTCAAGTAGCTCTTCTTGGTCGGAGTGAATACACTGAAGTTCAATGTTACGCGGATACAAACCCGGGAAACCAGACAACCAGATTATCTCCGCGAGAACCTGAAAATCAACATATATATATATATATATATATATATATATATATATATATATATATATATATAGATATATATATATATTGTCAAATATATATCTAATAAGCCAACAAATTATTTTAATTTATATTATTCTATTAAATCGAATGGAATAATTCGCGAAGTAAATTCAACTTTGGCGTCTGGCTCACTTCCGCTCTGGAAGCAAGTCAGCAGTACGCCAAACAGATAAATATCGCGACAAATTCAAAATCAAATCAGTTTTCAGTTTTCGGCTTTAAGTTCAGCTCTTCAAGCTTTAGTTTTTTCCAAATTTCCATCGTGTTGAAAACTCACAGCCACACGATGTAGACAAGTTGATATTTGCCCCGGCTCAGTTGTAAGGTATGTAACTTAAAAAGTTAATGATGGTATGTAGCATACAAATGTGGCCATAATTGTGAACTATCCTTTTTATATTACTGAACGCACTTAAATAATTAAAATATGGTATTAACGAACTTATATATTTTATTGAACCCCCTATATATTTATATATAGGGGGTTTATTTACCCCCATTTAGATTTAGGAAACCCAGTATAGCACAGAGCCACGTTCGCAACGTGACAAGATGGTGGAGGCGCCTAAGCTGTTATCCTGGGAGATTAATTCTTCATAATTAATCTTAACCTACATAATGTAAAATTTTTTTCAGATTATTTTTTTACAGATGGTTTTTATATGGTCATACTAAATTGATTTGAATATTTTTTATTTTTTCCGAACAAATTACCTATAACTTCATTAGTATTTTGATAATAAAATTCCATAATTTAAATTTTTTTGTTAAACTGCAAAACACAAACCTATGGAGATTTCATTTTTTTCTAAGCTCTATGTTCGACGATAAACTTTATCTGAGATTGTTTTCTGGGCAGTCGTGTGTCTTGCCGTTAATTTGGCTGTGGTCACATAAGATAAAGTGAGGTTTTCGAAATATTGCATGGACAAATGACAATTTCCATGACGGTTTCACTACTATTTTTTCTGAGCTGTGTGCTCGATTTTTCTCTTAGAATTTCATTATGTTGAAATTCCCCATAAAAGGGGAAGCCAACATAAATTTTTTATTCATAAATAGTAGGTGCTATTTTTTTGTCAGATATTATAGCGTGTAATCCAATTTGAATAAAATCATATTGCTACATACCTCATACTTTAAGTAAAATAATACCTTACAACGAACCGTGGAGCCACCCCTTATAATATCACACATATTATTATATTTGAATTTTTTTTTTCTTCTCTGCGTATTTTTCTTTCGAATTTTTTTTTTCAGGATAAATTTTATTTTATTTCCAGTTTCGAGTATCTACAAGATATTAGTATTGTATTAATATGTGTCTCATTCAACTTTTCCAAAAAATTTTTTTATGGTTTAATTCACTACATTCATTAAATTATAACCAATATTTCCTTTTATATTATATCAAGATAGAATATTTGCCTATGAATTCATTAACAAAATTCAGCCGAATATATTTCGAGCTAACAAGCGTATTTTCCCGAAATTTACGCAACTTTTTTTCATTATTTTCGAACTCATTACGTTTCTACATATAGACCTAGCCAACCTATATGAAATAATAAAGAAATGTAAGGGAAGACTGCATGCTGTTTTGGTCCTGAAGAAAATGAAACGGAACTAGCCAGCTGTTTTTGACTGACGGAATTTAACCCAAACACTGACAGTAACCAGGGTTGATGATCGGGGATAGGACTAGCAAACCTACCTATTCTCTCGTACTTGGTATTCAAAATTATATTGAAATTCAAAAGGTAATATTTTAATGTTTTTTCTCAATAAATGGGTTTATTGGTCCAAAATTAATATTTTTATATTTTGTGAAATTAATATGATTTAATTAAACTTTATAGGACTTCTGGAAGGAATTATGAATCCACAAGTAAATGTTAATTACGTTTTTTGTTATGTCTAGGTATCTAAAAATGTTCCTACTCTTACAATACACTACATATAGCTATCTTTGAAGTTAACGCTGAAGCTTCTGGCGTTCACTGCCAAGCGTCGAATGGATATCAACTCCAAAATGAAGAATAAACAAAAAATTCTTCATTCTTTGCTAATACTTTGAAATGTATTATTTAATTAATTTAACTCTTAATTTTCCATACTAACTTTGTTTCGGTAATAATATATATTGTTGGTGTAAATCATATAAACTTAAATGAAACTGGTTCTGCGTCATAGTGAGTAAGACAAAGAAAAATTTGTCGAAAAGGTACCTTAAAAATAATGGTATATTAAATCGCGATAGTTATTCGAATTATTTATAAAATATGTTTATAAATACAAAGGAAGAAGTGCTTCTAATGTGACTGATCATCACAATAAGATTTGTAGGGGCGTTTCCTCCTAGTTAAAGCCCGGGAGAATTATGTGAAATGAAGTAAGATGAAATTATATGAGGTGAATTGAAGTAAAGTATATTGAAGTATGTTATGATGAAGTTATATGACATCTTGTCACGTTGAGAACGTGGTACTGTGCTAAATTGGGGTTCCTAAATCTAAATGGGGGTAAATAATATATAAATCAACTGCCTCCACCATCTTGTCACGTTGAGAACGTAAATAATATATATCAATATAATATATTCAATAAAATATACGAGGTTCGTTAATACCATATTTTAATTAATTAATTATTTAAGTGCGTTCAGTAATATAAAAAGGAGAGTTCACAATTATAGTCACATTTGTATGCTACATACCATCATTAAATCATTAAGTTACATACCTTACAAGTGAGCCGGGGCAAATATCAACTTGTCTTCATCGTGTGGCTGTGAGTTTTCAACACGATGGAAATTTGGAAAAAACTAAAGCTTGAAGAGCTGAGCTGAAAGCCAAAAACTGAAAAACTGATTTGATTTTGAATTTGTCGCGATATTTATCTGTTTGGCGTACTGCTGACTTGCTTCCAGAGCGGAAGTGAGCCAGACGCCAAAGTTGAATTTACTTCGCGAATTATTCCATTCGATTTAATAGAATAATATAAATTAAAATAATTTGTTGGCTTATTAGATATATATTTGACAATATATGTATAAGTAAGAATCATTCGTGTTAAACGGAAAACACGCCCGTGGTTATAAAATTAAGTGAACTAGGACATTTATTTGAAACTAATCAAACAAACCTCCTAGCGGAGCTGGTTATAAGAGTTCACGAAGCATCGAAATATCAACATCTACCCCAGACGGTAATTGTTCGAAATGTTAATTTGTTTATCACAATCGATGGAAATTGATAGACAGACTGTTTCGCCCTTATCGGGGCTCATCAGTATCATCCATCCGCCAAGAGTGATAACCAAACCAACATTTCAAACGGTCATACATATTTCTTCTAGTAACTCCATGACATATAAATATGACACAGCGCCACCAGTCGGAAACAATTGAACCACATCTTTCAGAACAGAAGAAAACATTTCGGCAACGAGAACTAGTACGTCCGGACACCCGAAGGTGGCTACCATATTCGCTAAGCAAGAGTAAAGCTGACACATCAATTTTGATGTGATTCAACATTACACACCGCAGGCAGCAATCGCCCCGAATTTTATCGCAATGGGAAATGAATATAAGTGAGAATTATTCGTGTTAAACGGAAAACAAAATATATATATGTATATATATATATATATATATATATATATATATATATATATATATATATATATATATATATATATATATATATCTGTCTGCATGATGCAGATATATTGTAATTGAAGAGCAAATCATATTGCCAGCCTGTATCTTTATGGCATGGTATTTATCGGTAATCTGTGTAAGTTGATTCTTAATTGAAGCAAAGAAAAACTATTTCTTTTAACATCAATGATTCAATAAACCTTCTTCAATTATCAATTTCATTGATAACTGAATCATCTATTTTATTACTATACCACAACCAGTTCTCTATTGAATCATAGCAATATGTAATTCACTCTTACCATTATAAAATAGCTGTGAAAACGGCAAAGCTGATTCTTCTACAGAAAACAAAAGGGAAAATATATGACAACCGTGGAAACAAAGCAAAACGTGTGGATAAACCAACTGCATCCCGGAATATTTCACTAAACCATTAGTCTCCCCCATCCCGGGGGTCCGAACTACCCTGAGCAAACAATAATTAAACCTACATCTACGAATACGGTGCACGACAAGCAGAGAACAAGATGAGGGAGAGAAAACGGTATTAGCGTGTGCGGCAAGCGTCACAGTAATTACCGAAAACTATCACAATTTAGGAATACACCATGCTGGTTTTTGGCTCATGATCTATATGTTACCGGCGTAAGGATACGATTCGCAATAACAGATGAAGCTGTAGAATACATAGGAAGAAATAATTCCAATCAAATATTCAATGATCATGATGAAATACTCAAACACAACTCATGAATAAATGATTATGAGGAAGAAGAGATTTGAAAAATCACTCTTTCTTTCTTCTTGAGTTTTCTGTACTGATGAGATCTAATAATACGATTTTCTCTATAGTCCTTGTACAATCATTATCAAAAATTATTTATATTTTTATTTTTTTGTACTTTTTATTGTGTTACTGGGAAAAGTTTTTGTTCAATTTTTTAAAAACTATAATTCATTTTTAATCTTATCTCATCGAAAATGAAATTCGAATTTTTGAAATATCGACTAATATTACACTGGGTTATCTCATACGTCATTGCGTAAGAGATTATAATTGTTTTTAACAATAAAATTTTCAAACATAGGATAATAATACAAAAATCAGATTTTTATGTTATCATCCAAATTACATATATTTGCAAACTTTTAAATCGTCATGAAAATTGAAACTAGGTTAGAATCGAGTTCCTATATTTGTTTGCATACTCTGTATATCAGTTACATAAAAATGAAGGTTAAATGAGGGTTGTAAAGAGATAACATGAATGCGTTTACTGATATTCTCAATACCACCAATGATTCAAAGTTGAAAATTTTTAATCAAATGAGCTCTTGACTATTATATCTGATTATACACATGATAATTATTATTCTATCTGTAACATTTTGTGAAATATAACTTCGATTATCATTTTTTAGTCACTATTCAACATCGAACCCGTGGAGAAATCCTTTATTATATTTATGAACTTGAATGAATATTAGTTTTAATGGTTTCGACAATGTTTCTTCTGTATTTGTGGAATTCTGGACGTCCATTGTCTATAAAAATATATTTGAAACAAAAATAAAAGAAGAGAAAATTTGATTAGTAAATGGCAAGATAAAAAAATAGCTTTTTTTCAGCTATTTTCTTTTCTTGCCATTACTAATCAAATTTTTTTTTCTTTTATTTTTGTTTCAGATATATTTTTATAGAGTCCAGAATTCCACAAATATTGAATGAATATGTTTGAAATCGGCATTATTATAATTAGGTATACAATAATTCTATAAAATGGCGAAGGCGCCGGAGGTGCCTTTTTACGAAACAAATTTTCTCAGAATTTCAATTTCAAGTATTTATAATACCTACTATAAATACATCCCAGCTTTCTGCGCTTCTTCGCTATATAAACCTGAACTGAGCCAAATCTAACACTATATCGTGCACAAAAAATGCTTCAAGACGAGAACAAAGCTCTCAACGAAAGTTTCAATATATAGATCACGTAGTAAACCGCTCACAAATGTATTTCATATTCATATTCATATTGACTTACTGAATATATCTCATCTATCAGTATAATATGTATTTTGTTGATGAAGTATGGAAGATTTATTGGGCTTTCGTTTATTGATGATCAACTGATCATATATTCATAATATAATTAATAATAATAATAATATTTTATTAATCCTTTAAGACACAGGTACATATGTATGGGACAGGTCACAAAAATTACACTTCAGCTTCTATCAAGAATATCACAGAAAAAGTCGCTTACAGTGTAATAACATTTTTTCAACAATAAGGCCTTAACTACTTTCTTAAACCTTCTAATATCAAGAGACTGAATATTTTGAGGCAAATTGTTGAAAACTCTAATGCTCTGTAACATGGGAGACATTTCATACTTATGGGTTTAATGCTTAGGTACATAAAGAGTTTCCTTATTTCTGGTATTATAGCCATGAAAGCTAAAAAGTTTAGTACTATTGAACTCATTCTTCTTCACATACATTAAACATCTAAAAAAGAAAATAGAAGCCAATGTTAATATGGCATCTTGGCGAAAAGTGGGCCTACAGGATGATCGCGAAAAAATATTAAAAATCATGCGAATTATTCTCTTCTGAATTATGAAAACTTTCCCAACATTTGGGCAGTTTTCCCAGAGTAAAACATTGAAATGTTAAGTGACTGTAGACTAAGCTATAGACTGTAGAGGAAGTGAACCTTTGACTCAACTTATTGCGTAGTAAGAGCTATTGAGTTTCTTGCACACTACGTCAATATGTGCATTCCACCTCAGATTACAGTCTATGTGGATTCCAAGAAACTTAGTGCAATTTTTAGATGAGATGACATTTTCTAAATGGGTAGTGAGCAGTTTATCATTTCGAATAAATTCTGTCTTGTTGACATTCATCATTCTTGCATTTGAATTGTACTACTAGATGAAGCACTTTATCAGTAACCCACAGAATCTCCTCGAAAGTCCGCCCAGTAAAGGCTATGGAGGTGTCATCAGCAAACAAGGTTATTTTATGTTTACTCAATAAAAAAATAATATCTTCCAACTGATCAGCCAGTAACTTTTTCAAATTATAGGGTAGATCATCAATAAAAAATAAAAATAGAAATGGTCCCAGAACGGAACCCTGAAAGACTCCCATATTTACATTGTGTTCAGCAGAAAACAGAGTTATAAACTTTAACAGACATAGTACTGCCGTCAAGGTAACTAAATAGCCAATTTGAAATCACGTTTCTGAAACCCATAGTATAGCATTTATCAATTATGAACTTAGCGAGACTATCAAAAGCTTGAGATAGGTCAAAAAATAATCCCGCAACGTACAAACTATTGTCGAGGCACTCTCCGTGCTAAAACCGTGCTGGGCAGTATTGAGTATTTGAAGTTTATCCAAATAATTCATCATTCTATCAAAAAATCGTTTATGATAAACAAATCCCATTGATGGAGACTGAAAATATGGATAAATATTTGGCTGACGCTTAACGAAACTACTTAACCCCACTTTAGACATAAAACTATTACTCATTTTGTTGATTTACAGAGGATAATCCAAAATGACTTCAGGTAGAAAAACGCAATTAACGAGGCAAAGCTTCGGACAATCCATTACAGAATCGTGCGCAATCTGTACAAAAAGATCGTTATTTCATCTCGAAAAGCGGCCTGCCTCGCCGATGACGCTGTAATTCATTTCGATCGACAAAATAACCGAAATGAAATGAGTCCGAACTCATAAAAATTGAAACGTTCCGTGCCACAGAATCGTATGCGGATTGGACTCGAAAATCGTGCACGGGTGAGAGCCACCGGCCGATCACGGTTCACGGTATAAAAATTCCCCCGACCATCGATCAATCATTTTGGGATGCGTGTCGTAGATATCAGAAGCCCGTGTTCGATTCGGCGAGGCATCAATAAATTACGGGAAGCGGACGATCTTTTTCCAGTCATTTACACGCGTCACATCACGCATCCAGATATAGAAGATGAAGGTGAGTTTCCGAATGGATTTTTCTGGAGGTTCGTTTGAGTTTCAAAAGGAGAAAAACAATTTCGAATAGCAGCGGAGTAGGGTTTTATTCTTTCGTTCACTGAATACCTTCTGTAGTAAGAGACGAAGCTAAAAGAGATGAAATACAAGATTAACGGAAGCAAAAATCTCTTAGAGTGGTGCAGTGGTGGAACTTGTGAAGTTAGTAGAAACGAAACTTCTGAAAGAAAATTCGTAATGGCTTTATTTGTTTGTATTGCAAAACTTTCTATACGATGAATTCTTATAAAAAGTAAACTCATCCTTATTTCAGAACTGCACTAAATTTTTCAAATGATGTAGCAGTTTCAATTGTTAACTGTCATAATGAGATGGGGTAAACACAATATACCTTACTATTTAAATATGATAGATGAGTTTGTTGAATTCTCGACGGTAATATTTATAGATGCAGATGCGGGTACATCCAGGTATGCACCAAGATCAGTGATTTCTGATCAAAAAAAATATATTCAAATCAATAATATTTTAATTACGAAATAAATATTTCTAAGTTAGAATTTGTTTTTTCTTATCTATTTCTTTCAAACAAAGTGCTCTCGTTATAAACGATATAAAGATCTGTATGAAATCTAGATGTATTTCATTGTTCTCGGCATTAAATCACGAGATATAACACACCCATGAAGCTTTTGTTCAAGGTACCTACATTGACATAGTGGTATAACCCTTGGTGTGATTGCATGCCTAATTCGACCAGAATTGCGAATTTTTAGCGGTCTGTTTTACCAGTATGGCTCCTACTTTGGTGAAAATAACCTACATGATCAGGTTACAAGTCTGTGGGTTGTGCTCTGACAAAATTTATAGCATAGATTTTCAGACCTTAAGGCCAACCAAGTAATCTTTCGGCCAACTTTAATCCTTCTAAAGGACATGCTATATTTGACGATACCAAAAACTCTATGATAAAATCATTCTGGTGCATTTCATCCAAGACAAGAAAAGGATCGTGCTACATAAATTTGATCATTTTCAGGACTCTCCCGCCCTAGGGAAGAATCTAACCTCAAAGTATAGTAAGTTATTATAAAGGTCTTGCCAAAATCTATCCAACGGTGTGTATACCATTACGACGGGGCAGATTAGAGAGTTCGGTGATGTTCTCGAAAACAAAGCCTGAAATTTCAGCCTAAGCTGAAATTTAAGTTCAGACTCTTAAAAATCGTTCATTAAAGCATTCAAAAATGAACATTATGTTAGGTAGGTTACATAGCATCATGAGATAATTGCTATTTGTATTTTAATTTTTACCAAGGAGATGATTTCGACCTTAAAATTCACGATGAATGAAAATGTCTAATCACCCGAGCACCGATATAAGTTGTTGTAAGGTGAGCTTAGTAGCACAGTCAAATTTTAGAATGACTTATGAGTATTTCAGTATTGTCAAACAAAGTGTAAAACTAATTTATGTTATTAAAATTATAGTTATTTTGATACATTTTTTAGAATAAATATTGAAAGGGAAAGATGTTGGAGAATGTAGAATTTCTTCAAATTTAGAGGTAATGAATGATTCAACTGATAACTCGAAACATGAGACATTATTCAATATCCAAATGAGGAAATTTTGACTTTCCAATAGGAATGTTGCAGTAGTGTTTAACGTAGACAAATGGTGTATTGATTGCTGCATTTAGTTTGGAATTATTACTATTATTATACAGTATCATCATATTCGAAAGCATTGATTTGAGATGAATCTCGAAATTTTTATGAATGAATGAAAATGGTAACTTATGTTTTTTGTTTTTTAATTCTTCATATTTGTAAATTTTTTGGTGAAATAAAAGTAAGGAAGAATGAAAATTTGGGAATGTACTATTCTTCATGCGATTCCCAATCATCCATTTTTTAAGATTTTTTTTACAGATTCAAAACACTGAAAAATGTTAGAATTTTGTTATAATATGCAAACTTGTTTTCCTTGATTCTTCCGAATTTACACAATTAATATATTGAGAAAGGATGCATACTAAGTTAACTCAATATTCTCTATCATGTGAGTATTACAATTTGTTAATTGCATTTACAGTATATTAAGAAAGCTTATATTCTTTTCTCACAAGCTGACTTGAACGTTATTAAATAAAAAAAGGGCGTGAGCAGCAGAACTCCATCACCAAGGTTCTTTTTTTCGCTGAATGCACCACGTCGAGATGCAATTCTAACGGATAGAATTATATTTTGAAAAATCGCGCTTAGTTAGCAAACCAAATTGAAATTTTTTTTATTTTATAGAAAAAGAAGTTCATCGTGGTTGAAGAAAAAAGTTGAAACCAACGAAGGAACGTACCTCAACATCAACATAATCCGCGTATCAAATTTCAACCATATATTGTTAATAAAAATTCGCGAAGTGCATCGCGTAGGTACTGATGGTAGATAGAGATGCAATTCGAAAGGAATATTCACCACGAAATACAGGTTGAAACCAAAAAAGAACTCAACATAAACTCAATGTTCGTACCAAACTTCAACCCTATAACTCAAAATGCAGACTCAGTGGAGATCGAAAACTTTTCAGATACCACGACAAAAAATCTACGTAAAAATTGGAAAAATTTGACAAAATTTTGATAATTTTGTTCTGCAAAACAATTCCAGGTACCAAATTTCAGCTCATTTGACTCAATGGGAGCCGCTGGAGATGCTAATATGTACCGGGAATATAATATATATATATATATATATATATATATATATATATATATATATATATATATATATATATATATATATATATATATATATATATATATATATATATATATATATATATATATATATATATATATATATATATATATATATGTATATATATATATATATATATATATATATATATATATATATATATATATATATATATATATATATATATATATATATATATATATATATTTATGTATGTATATATATATATAAAATGAAGTGAACTAGGATTACAACATTTCAAACGGTCATACATATTTCTTCTAGTAACTCCATGACATATAAATATGACACAGCGCCACCAGTCGGAAACAATTGAACCACATCTTTCAGAATAGAAGAAAACATTTCGGCAACGAAACTCTTACGTCCTGACACCCGAAGGTGGTTACTATATTCGCTAAGCAAGAGTAAAGTTGATACATCCATTTTGATGTAATTCAACATTCACACGCCGCAAGTAACAAGCGCTCCAATTTTATTCCTTTTACAGGTAGCAATGAATGGAAAACAGAATTCTTCGTGTTAACGACACACGTTCGTGGCAATAAAATGAAGTGAACTAGGACATTTATTTATAATATGTATGACCGTTTGAAATGTTGGTTTGGTTATCACTCCCGGTGGATGGATGATACTGATGAGCCCCGATAAGGGCGAAACAGTCTGTCTATCAATTTCCATCGATTGTGATAAACAAATTAACATTTCGAACAATTACCGTCTGGGGTAGATGTTGATATTTCGATGCTTCGTGAACTCTTATAACCAGCTCCGCTAGGAGGTTTGTTTGATTAGTTTCAAATAAATGTCCTAGTTCACTTCATTTTATTGCCACGAACGTGTGTCGTTAACACGAAGAATTCTGTTTTCTATATATATATATATATATATATATATATATATATATATATATGTATATATATATATATATATATATATATATATATATATATATATATATATTTATATATATATATATATATATATATATATATATATATATATATATATATATATATATATATATATATATATATATATATATATATATATATATATATATATATATATATATATAGGTATATATATATGGGTAGTTCTACAAACTAAGGAAGAATTCGTGTTTGTTTTCGGCCCGACATTTTATATACATTCTGGTGGCGGAATTCAGTCTAATAACTAGAGTACAGTGTCTTTTAGCTCATCCTAAAGGGAACAGTCAAAATATTCAATATTTTTCGATTTATGGCCATTTAAAAAAAAACGAGCCACAGGAAACTGAGAGTGTCACCAGGAAACTGAGGAAAACAACAAAAATCAATCGAGATCAATCATTTATTTCACAAATTTTCAAAATTTGCCTCCTAACATTAATTTGTAATAATCAAAGTATATTTTCATAATAACAAAAAGTAGTTTCAAACTTGGCTTAGATACTAATTCTATACCTGAAACAGCTTTCAACAGGAACATTAATCATCAAATGATTATTGAGCATAAAAATAAAAATAATCTCTCTCTCAATAATAAAATATCTCTTACAGGTAGCAATATGAAGTTTTGGTAACAATTTGTTACTAAACGTCACTTCAATCTAGTATTTTTCTTTAATGTAATGAATGTCATGTAGAGAACACCACATATAAGGCACTCGCAGTCACTTAACTCGCATTTATTTCTCTGTGCTTTTTTTGATTCATTTTCTTAATCTGTTTGTTTTCTAGAATTAAATTTCTTTTTCTGTTTTGGGTCTTGTTTTTTGTAATTAGCCGCTTTTTTAACTTTTTCTTTCCTTGATATCATTTCTTTTTCCTTTCTTGGTTGTTCGTTGACAGTATCAACTTTTATTTCTTCAACTTTTCTTTGATTTCTTTTTTCTCTTAATGGCTCCTGTAATAGGTCTGAGAAGAGAGTACTCGGGTCAATTTGCAAATCAGGCATGGTGGCCAAAATTCTGGATTTTCAAAATTTAAAGTAAGATCGCTTTCAACGCTCATATCATCTGGCTGATCTCTTGATTCCGTCTCATTTTCGTAGACGTCTTTAAATATTTGCAGTGATCCTGATGCAGAGTATTCTAGTAAACCCATCCGGCAATGTTTACACATAATACCCTCATCAAAAAAACAGCTGAGGGATTTCATTTGTAGTTTTCGTGGCATGAAAACACTGCTCTGTACTTGATCGCTAGAAATCAGTTTTTCCATATTTTCAATTTCACGAGTCTTCAGATTAGACATATTATCTGATATTTGCTTTTCCAACACATCACCAAATAAAGCCTTTTTGACGACGTCTACCCGTGTCGTTGTATCTTCAGCAAGTTTGGTCAATGCGGTTTTAGGCGTAAGCTCCAGTTGTTTCTTTTGTTTTTTCAATCTCTGGCATTTTTTTTTTATATTTGCTAAATTTTTGTTTCAATTTTACTATAAGAGCATTTTTTGTTTTATCTCCTGGTTTCTCTTATGACGCTGCTTCTGTGAACGTTCTCGTGCTGATTTCAATCTTGGATTTGGCTTTAACGATAATGTTTGAGGAACATTTATCTCAAAATTTACTTGCTGAGGTTGTTCATGATAACGGAACTCTACAGTTTCATCATCTAAACTAGACGGAGTATTTTCTCTAACAAATTGATTCATCATATTAGTTATTAACAGTTTTTTTTGTAGGATTTGTTTAAGTATTCCCTTCAACTTTTGCAAGCTTGCCTTTTTCCACGAGCCGACATTTCAGAAACTAGTTTTTTTTTGCCAAATTCTCGCAGCTTTTTATACTTTTGCTTTCTTTTTTCTTTTTCAGCCGCTAATCTCTGAGGATCGTTCTTAATTTTTTCATATCTAATTTTTTCAGCTATCCTTTTCTTTTCTAATATTTCTTCTTTAGCCTGTTTCTTTTTTGGCGCCATTTTTCCTGTGTAACAAAATATAATATTCAAATATAAGATTTGTAAGATCGAAAAAATTTTTGTTTATTTTATACTTTTAATCAGAAGTTTCGAAACAAGTATAAGAATACTTTTACTTAGACCACTACCAGAACTAAATAACTGTATAATATAAACAAATTATCAGAGTAAGTTCAATTTATTTATTAAATTATTTATTTGTAGTTTCATGTTTATGTTTAAAAAATACTATCATTGCACAGAAACAATATTTTTAATATGATCTGCTCAGGATCCTGGATACCAATTGGACAGGATCCTGAGGCCAGGTTTCTGATAATTTCTGTCTAAAAATAAAATAAACACACCAATTTATAACTTTCAACAAAAATTAACCTATACTAGGCCTATGCGCTAGCATCTTACATATCAATACGCAAAAATTAGTCATATTCATTATTTATTTCGTAAATAAAAATCTTACCAGGATTCTGTGAACTCCACTGATTATGATAACACTTTACTCGCCGAGCGCACTGGTCTCGCTAAACAATGTGCTAAATGAGAATAGATAGATGATATTCTTCGTCCCTTTCGTAGGTACTATTGACTAATGGAAACGGTAAAGACGCACGACAAATATATAGTGATATATTTGCTAATTCAACAGCGAACAGGATACTGATATAAAATCGTGGGGACAAAATGTAAATAAGATTTATTAAATATTTTTTAAGGAAATACTAGAGTAATTGTTCTACCTAGCCAGGAAAAATAGTAAACTTTATAATTCGGGTTTCTCTTAAGACCCTAATGTTGAAGTAAATGTATCACGGCGCACTTTGAACTGAAATTTGTACGAGGGACACCGCAGGATCCTGAGAATTCGGCACTTTGAACAGTAATTTGGTTCAGAAAAGAATCGTGAATCTTAGTTATTTTTTGTGACCATCTAGAAACAATTGTAATTAATAGTATTCCATCCAAAAAAAATTGTGATTTATAATTTTTTTATCATATTTTGGCTGAGCCGCCAAAAATTCCTTAGTTTGTAGAACTACCCATATATATATATATATATATATATATATATATATATATATATATATATATATATATATATATATATATCAGATATTGAATTTTGTTTTTCGAAAATCGTGGTCTAAAACGGATAGAAAAACTACTACCGCACCTGACTGCTTTCCTTCGATACAATGCAATAATATGTATTTTATGGAAAAATACGACTAAATTAGTACCTTCTAATGTTGATGAGATTCAAATGAAAACTCATGTCACCTGAAATTCAAAAACGAACAATTCCAAAGAAAACTTTCTATATTGTTAAGAGAAATGGTAGCTGCGATATGCAGAAATAGAATAGAACAATGCATTACAACGATGAGCCTAAAGCCATTTGACCTAAGGCAAATACGTACTCCGGTAATATGAATATTTCAATTTCAACATGGAGATTTTGTGTAATTTTCAGAGATATGTTCACTCTTTTACTTTAATTCGAAGATAATTTTGAAAGCAAATTTTATGATTGAAACGATAATGTTCTATAAATATACGTGTTAATTAAGCATGAAATAACGAAAATGAATATATGATTTCAAATTGAGTATGAATTTCATAGTTTTTATGGTAGTTTAACATGAAGAGAATGAATAAATTGAGAAATCAGAAAGTATTTCGAGTTCTTGATTAAAATCTGGAAAACATTTCAATTTTAAATTGAATTCAACTAATTTGACGAATATAGATGAAGGAATTTTGCAATTCAATACCAATTTATTCTGAAACTTCCATAGAATAATACTGAAAATCTAAGTTAACTTCCACAGCAATTTATTCAATGGAAATCATTAATGAAAGGCAAACTACAGAGTATATTCATATATTGAATACTCAATTGAGCTGCTTACTTGAAATTTGTGAATACTGAAAATGTATTAAGGAAATTTCAAACTGGCTTTAGTCTTGTTTTTGACAGGCTGATTTACTGTTATGATGAATAAACAAAGCAGAACAACCTTCTTAATTCAAACTTGGTAATCACAATAATTTGCCGCCTGTAAACAAAATAGAGTGATCATTTGAATCAGTGAAAACTTGTTGAATTTATTATGTTGTATAATAGGTATATATATATATATATATATATATATACATATATATATATATATATATATATATATATATATATATATATATATATATATATATATATATATAATTATATATATATATATATATATATATATATTATATATATATATATATATATATATATATATATATATATATATATATATATATATATATATATATATATATATATATATATATATATATATATATATATATATATGTAATAATTTTTGAATTTTTCTTGGGAATGTGGCTCAGCTGAAATGGAGATTGTTTTGTCTTTGCTATTTAATCATTGATTCCTTATTTCTTCCAACGTTTCGGCTTTACAAAGTCTTTTTCAAGGTCTGAAGTTGAAACGTTGGAATGAAGGAATAAATGATTGAATAACAAAGACAATAATGAATCTCCATTTCAGCGAAGCCACATTCCCAAGAAAAATTCAAAAATTATCACATATATATATATATATATATATATATATATATATATATATATATATATATATATATATATATATATGTGAATTCTAGATTTTTACCTGTTTATCGTATTCATTCCAAGAGATATCAATTATTGGTATAACAGATTTATTTCGAACATTACAGACGTTTCAATGGAGTTTCCATCTTCATCAGCAGAATGTTCGTCGGTAGTTGTCACAAGTATTGTGACAACTACCGACGAACATTCTGCTGATGAAGATGGAAACTCCATTGAAACGTCTGTAATGTTCGAAATAAACCTGTTATACCAATAATTGATATCTCTTATATATATATATATATATATATATATATATATATATATATATATATATATATATATATATATATATATATATATATATATATATATATATATATATATATATATATATATATATATATATATATGTATATATATATATATATACATATATATATATATATATATATATATTTATATATATATATATATATATATATATATATATATGTAGAACCTATATATGTAGAACCTCGATATTTCGGCATCTTCAGAAGTTAGGGAAAGTGTAAGTGGTATTCACGGCAGATGGTTTCAATGTGCCTTCTCTATGAACCGAATGAGAATTAGGAAAGTTTGGAAACAATCTGGTTGGGTAACCTCAATCTTTCTACTCCACCAATTCAAGTAGCTCACCAGGAGGCAGGCTACTTGAGTTTTGGGGATGAACACCTTGAGCCCAATCAGAGGATACAATAATTATTGTATATACAATTACATTGAGGATGGGCGAGACAAGATATTCATGGAGGAGAGGAAGTGTGGGTAAGGTTCACTGACCCAGCATTCGCCATTTTCATTTTGCAAGCCGTAACTCATTTACGCAATAATGAAACCTCTGGGAAAATATCATGGAAAACCAGTTGACCCCAGGTCAACAGGTCTGGGAGCTCCCGAATACTTGCTAATGTGCTAACTAGCTCATTTCCGAGTTGACCGTCTCGTGACTCTATTTACGGGAGATCGTGATGGAAGATAGTCACACGTGTTGGTATAGAATGCGCGCCGATTAGTGGGTACCGCAGGCCGACTACTAAGAAGAAGTTTCAATGATGATGGTAGTCTGTGAGTGTTACCTCTCATGTTTGGGAACATACGGTAGCAATGTTCCTGGTTTGGAGTTCGAGTTGGAATTTCTTAAGCCGGGCTAAAACGACTCGTGTACTTGGCGAATAATCGTTACTTGCGTATACTTGCTATGTCGTGTGAGTGGGTTACTTGTACAATTATCTGTCATTCCATTTGTGATCGGTAAAAATGGCCCGAGTTAAAAGAAGAACGATTATTCGTACACTTGCCAAGTACATACTTGTCTATACTTGTGGAGGCGCTCAAACGAAATGCACAAATAATTGGCTTTTACTGCGACTGTTCTAAGTTTTCAAAGACCTCCGAGGCGTACAGACGTTTTGTTTGTGTTTTTTTAAAAATTGAAATGGAGTGGACAAATAACATTGTGTTGGAGTTTCTTTCATATTGACTGCCACACCACTGATTCATTAGTCAAAGTTTTTAAGCCAAATGTTCGCGCTCGCGTACTTGTAAATTGTACACGTCCTGTGAGTCGCAATTCGCAAAGCTCGTATCCTTGCAAGAACGCAAATAATTATGTATTTGCGGAGTACACGAGTAGTTTGAGCCCGGCTTTATAGAAGGAAAGTGCTCATAGGATGGATATTCGAAAGTTTGTTTGGTCTATGTAGGAACGGAAACAGTTTGAACAAGGGATTTCGTAAATACCATGTTATTCATTGGGAATATTGCCCTTTATAGATCTCACCATATGGAAAAGTTATGCTGTATATTGAATATCGTTTTCATTTTACGGATTAATCTGTTATACCTTTGATGTAATGAAGTAATCATTTGGGTGTATATTTTAGGACTAAGGGAACATATGGTGGTGGAGTTCGGGTGGTTATTGTATATTCATATATTTTTCTATTAATTTGAGTGTTTTCGTAATAATTTTCAAGAACGATTTGTTTCAGTGTTTGTCATCAGGTAGCTGGAAGGATAGGTAAACATTCATGTTGATTACGGAGTTAAGTTGGGATAGATTGTGATGCAACTGGACGTTCAGCAACAGGCGGTATAGGTAGACTTAACTCTGGTTTAAGTAACTCCTAAGGATGTCTTCACAAAAGGGGTCAAAACGTCTAGATTCTACAAATCATGAATGCTGTTCATGTATATATATATATATATAAATGTATATATATATATAAATGTATATATATATATATATATATATATATAAATATATATATATATATATATAAAAATATATTTAGATATATATATATATATATATATATATATATATATATATATAATACTACATGAACAGAAATCATAATTTGTAGAATATAGACGTTTTGACCTCTTTTGCGAAGTCTTCCTATGTATATATTTATATATATATATATATATATATATAAATATATATATATATATATATATATATATATATATATATATATATATATATATATATATATATATATATATATATATATATATATATATATATATATATATATATATATATATATATATATATATATATATATATATACTAGCTGACCCAGCAAACGTTGTTCTGCCATTTAAATTATTTTTATCTTTCTATCTAACAATCTATCTATCTATCAATCTATCTGACCCGGCAAACGTTTAAATTATTAAAATGGCTATAAAAAAATGGGTTGTTGATAGAAGGGTGAAAATTTAGAGTTTTATGTATTTTTTAAAGCAACATAAAATAAAAATAAAAATTTTCTCGGAAAAATTTATAAAAATGTTTGGGGTGGACCACCATACCACTAATCACTTAGGGGTATGAACAATATATTACGACCTATCCTCGGACCGACTATTGTTATTTTCGATTGCCATCTTGCAATCCTATAGCGGATCTGTGGATAAAATAAAAAAAATGAAAATTGCGATGGAAAAATAGGGGTTGATCGTAGAAGGGTAAAAAATTGAAAGTAATATGATTTTTTTATTCTAAGTCATGACAAAATGAAACTGAAAATCTTTCCAAAAAAACTGAAATTTTTAATTAGCAAATGAAAAATAGGAGTTGATCGTAGAGGGGTGAAAATTTAGGGTTGTATGTATTTTTGGATGCTGTATCATAAAAAAAACGGATGAAAAATATATGTTGGCCGATTTTCAGACCTACCCGATATGCACACAAAATTTCATGAGAATCGGTCTAGCCATTTTGGAGAAATTCAACAAATAAAAAAAAGGGGTTGATCGTGGAGGGGTGAAAATTTAGGGTTGTATACAACCCTAAATTCGATTGTCGATTGAGTTAAGAACTTAATCTGCGCGATGATGGTCTAGTGAATTTCAATCGCAGTGTTAAATTTTTCAAAATATTTTGTGATAATAAACGTAGTAAATTCAAATTTAGTTTTGTTCATCATATATATACATATGAATATATATATATATATATATATATATATATATATATATGAATATATATATATATATATATATATATATATATATATATATATATATATATATTGTTTAAGTTTTTATCAAGACGCCAGTAGTTCATAGATATTTCAGCTGAACAATATCATTATAGTCTTACTAACATTCAAATTTTGATGACAAATCATCATAACTTCAAGTGATTGAATACTGGAACGTGATGTTCAAGATTTTGTTCAGAATCTCTCTTCTATTTACTTTCAAATATGAACATACATTTTTGATGATACAAATTGAAAGGTATTTCATTCTTCATTATATGAAATAAAATATACCATAGGTTAATAAGGTTATTTTAACGTTCAAGAACTTAACATCTGTATTGAGAAATTTATCTTTATGGAAATGAATGAAGATTCAAAGTTTCATTTTGCCAAATTTTCCTTGAATCTAAATGAGGTGAACAGAAACATAAAACCATTTCTTGTATTAAACGAAAACGAAAATCTTAATTCCTTCCTCCCTTCATTAGCGAACCCTGTCAATTTTTCAATTAAATATGAAAACGAAGACGAACGATGCAAATGAGTAAAAGCCGTAGGGTGGAGCAGTTTTTAACACGAGGTCGATTTTCCATTTTTGAAACGACGGATGAAAAGAAGTTTGATTAATATGATTAGCGATCCATTCGGCGATCGAATAACGAAAGCCACAAGAATCAATTCGGAAATGGAAACACAGGGAAGGGTCGATTCACTATAGAAATTCAGTAATTCAGAATGGTCTCTTCTTTCTTCGATTATGCAATATACAGGGTGTCCAGAAGCTCTCCTACCAAACTTAAACTATAGATACTAGATGTGATTTTATGTCCATCTAACCTAATTTACCTTCATCCAAAAGTTCTGAACTAAGAGCTAGCGCCCTTTGAAAACGACGCTGTTAAGTCAGTTTTTCAAAAGTATCTCAAAAAAACCGCTACCTACAAACGTCACAACTTTTCAACTTTATACACTGTTTAACCCTGCAGTAATAAATTGTTTACTATAAACCATCCTTTTTTATTTCCACCACAAGCGTTCAATGTGGAAGGAGCAGCGCGTAAATTTGGTATAATTTTTGTGTATCACTTTTTTGACAAATGAAACAGACTTGACATAAAAATTAAAAGTGATTTTCTTCGTAAACGGTGCGTAATAGCGAATTCAAACACGAGCACTTTTTTTTAGAAAATAACTTATAGTTTTTGAATTCAATGTAAAATTTGTCAAAAAACTGATAAACAAAAAATTTTACCAAATTTACCCGTTGACCCCCCCCCTACGTTGAACGCTTGTGATGGCAAGAAAAAACGCGAGTTTGAGGTTAACAATTTATCACTGTAGGGTTATACAATGTGTCAAGTTCGAAGTTGTATATAGCGGTTTTTTTAAGATAGGTATGCTTAAAAAACTGTCTTGAGAGTGTCATCTTCAAAGGGCGCTAGCTCCCTTAGGATAAACTTTTGGGTAAAGGTAAATTAGGTTAGGTGGACACAAAATCACATGTTTTATCTATAGTTTGCGTTTGGCAGGAGAGTTTCTAGATACCGTGTGTATGACGTGAAGTTCACTTGAGCATCCAACTGCCATATCAAATTTTTCTTTCCATATAGATTTTGATAAGAAAACATTGCTTGGAGCAAAAATCATTCCAATGAATATTTTGTAATCGAAACAGACGAAACTACCTCGAATATAAGAATAACGTTTCGATAGGAAAACAAATGCAACTTATAGTTTATTTAACAGTTGAATACAAAAACTTCAACTACATCGACAACTTCATCATACTATAACGTATGTTGTGGATTAAAACCAATATTACTTAAGATTCGTTTTCAGTTTTTATTATTGACATCGTTGTGAATTTCTAGGATTGATGGAGAAGATTTTCACCCTTCCCATAGTAGTTTATACCTATCTATCTATATACAGTATGTCTAAGTAAGTTGACTTTTTTTAGAAAAAAATATATTTCTTATAGAAAGTTCTGCATGTTCTTATACCCAAAAATCAACTATCAGATATTAAATTCTATCAGTCGTATACGAGGTTTGCCAAAAAAAGTAATTTTCGATCAAGAGTAAAGTACCTTCATTTTTGACCATATTTCATAGGGAAAATATGTAAAGGAACAAACATAATTTTCAAATATTCGATATTGTTTATTCCATGAAAGGTTTAATGCTCCTTGATTAATTATGTATTAAAGTTTTTTTTATTGTAATTGAACCATATTGAATATTTTAGAATAATTTCCAATCCTTAACATATTTTCTCTGAAAAAATTTTTCATATGCTCAAAAATTAAGCTACTTTACTCTTGATTAAAAACCATTAAAAAAAAACATCGTATAAGACAAAAACTGATAATAAAAAAGATTTCCATATGTAGCGAACTCACGTAGTGAATATATATATATATATATATATATATATATATATATATATATATATATATATATATATATATATATATATATATATATATATATATAAAAATAAGTTAGGAAATTTATTTTTTAAACTGATTATTAATCAAATCAACTCTAACAGAGCAAGTTTCATGAAACTGTTGTTGATATTTTCATAGTTTCTCAGATTTAAAACACCCCTTATGATAGCAAGAAAACAGAAAGCATATTGAATTTCCTACAAAGGAATTTAGGTTGGTATATGATGCAATACTCACTGAAGTCAATTACACAAGAAGGGAGATATGAACAACTATGATAATTACCGACCAATATCTATTCTCTCTAATATGAATAAAATTTTTGAGAGAATAATTTTTGATAAGATAATAAACTTTCTTGAGGCAAAAAATATTTTGGTAGAAAAACAATGTGGTTACAGACAGGGAAGACAACAATAAATGCTATATATCAAGCATTAAATTCAACCATGAAATCTCTCAACACAAATCAAAAAACAGCAGCACTCTGTTTGGACCTATCAAAAGCCTTTGATAGAGTGAATCATGATATATTGCTGAAAAAAATGGAGAAATATGGAATAAGAGGCACTGCATTGGAGCTATTTACATCATACTTAACAAATAGGATACAAAGGACCGTAGAGAGGGGAATAGATGGAAAACGAATAATCTCTAATGCCATACAAATAGAGAGAGGTGTCCCCCAGGGCTCTATACTAGGCCCACTACTGTATATAATCTACACCAACGATTTAATACAAGTCACAGCAAATAATACTATAATGTTTCTTGATGATGTATCGGTGATTTGTTCAGGTACCACTACTAATGAATGTAAGGCTCGTTTGGAGGACTTAAAAAACATGGATGAATGGTTTAGAAACAATGACCTTGAAATGAACCTCAATAAAACGAAGGTGATTTTATTCAGAGATGGGAGTCAACAGGATGTTTTAAATGTAACATATAACAATAAATACATCGCAGCTGAAGAGTCCATATCATTCCTAGGAGTGCACATTGATCACAACCTAAATTGGAGGTCACAAATTGAACATGTGGCCACGGGCCTGGCAAGATATTGCTATGCTTTGAGAGGTCTGTCGAGAACTATTGGTATTGATGCGGCACTGACAGCGTACCATGCCTATGTGCAGTCCAAGCTCAGGTATGGAATTATCTTCTGGGCGAATTCGGTTGAAGCTGATAGAATCTTTATTCTTCAAAAAAGATGCTTGAGAAGTATTTTTGGATTGAGACCTGATGACTCATGTAAAGGCGTTTTTATTGCGAATTAAATACTATCTTTGTATAGTTTATACATTTATGAATGTGTAATGTATAAAATCAATAATTATAATGATTTCAAATCTTTTCTATTGAAACATGGATACTAGGGGCAAGACCTATTTAAGTGCTGAAAAAACAAATCTCACATATATACAGAAAAATGTTACTCATTTTATACTAACAATCTGGAATAAATTACCTCAAAATTTTAAAAGTAGGCATATTGTAAAACAAAAGAAATTGTTAAAAAGTTTTTTGCTTAGAAAATGCTATTATAGTGTTAAAGAGTTCATGAATGATGGAGATTTAAATGAACTTTAAAATAGTTAATAGATAGTGTTAAGGTTTTTAGGGTAGGTTATAGGTTAAAGGTCTCTTTTTTGTAACGTGATTCACATCTGTAAAGATATAATGGATCAAATATAGTATATCTATCTATCATATCTAGCAATTTAAAAAATCGCAGAGGCTGTCTACCATTCGACATTTTGTGCGATCAGGTGAGCCTAGCTAGATCTCGTCTATCCGTTTCATTATTCTCGTTCCGGATTACGAATAGAATTCCGAGATAAAGGAAAACGCTTTATCGTGGAGTGGCAATGGCAGACTGGATCCGGATTCCCGGATTTCACACGACGCAGCTTGGTCCCTGATATATAATGAATACCTATATCATCGTTCCGGGATGTCAGGGTTTTAATTTATGATGTTCGAGTGTGTCGTTTCTTGCTTGACGACGGTCTAGGGTTTTGTGAATTGGATCGGATATATTCATCGGATTTTGTTTCCTGTTATGGAGGACATTCGAGAACCGGATATAATTGTTACTCATGTAATTTACGATGAAATAAAGGACGAGCGAGAGAAATATCACAAGGAATGGAGAAAAACTGCGTGAGCAGCAGAGCTTCGCAATTAAGGTCTTGTTTTTTCCTCAGAATCGTATTTTCCTATAAAGTTATACTATTCTAGTGTATCGAAGTGAAGCATGCAGGTGCGGTTATAGTTATTTTAATCGGACTTTCGAAAAATTTCTTGAAAATTTGCCAAAATCCACAGCTTCTTCAGATTGAGTTAGAGGGTTCAAACATTGTACGCAGATTGAGTTAATGTTGAGGAAGTGTCTTTGGGTAGTTTCAACCAATTTCCTCAGTTGCGCTGCACCACGCCGGAGCTATTCCGTTTAAAACGCATCTCGACTTGTTTCGCCAGTACACGATGCACTACGCGATTTTTTTTTTGACAATAGAAGATTGTTGAAATTTGGTACAGGGTTTGAGTTGATGTTAATGTACGTTGCTTTGTTGGTTTCAACCTTTTTGCCTCAACCACTATGCATTTCGCAATTGTTTTTTGATAAAGTAAATCATTTTGTACTTTTTAATTCGGTTTGCTATCCATAAATATAATTCAATCTGTTATTAGAATCACATCTCGACGAGATGCATTTTGGGCAAAAAATACTTCCTGATGGAGCTCTGCTCACGAGTTTTTAGTCTTGTTTCTTACGTACACATTCCTAACCCCCTGAGTTAATTTGGAGTGGCTATGGTGGGGAGCAAAACCTTAAAGCATGAAATGCTTTAAAATGGAGGCGGATAAAAAAAAACAGTTCAAACCCACAAAGGATTTTGTCTTAACTTCAACTTAGTTTAAAATTTCATCTCTCTAACTCAATCTCTGGATACTGTTAAGGTGCACAAAACCTCAAAAACTAATAAATCTCTTCACTAAAATGGCGGCAGTAAAAAAATTATTCATACCTCCTCATCATCAACCTAATCGACATACAACTTTCAGCTTATAATCAATTTAATCAATTCAGCGCATTCAGTAGGATGGGGGCTGCTAGAAATACAAAAATGTACCGAAAAAAAGTGAACTATAAATATAAAAAATCCATTTTCTATTTTTAAGGTTTTTCTAATATATATATATATATATATATATATATATACATCTATGCATATATATATATATATATATATATATATATATATATATATATATATATTAAAAAAACCTCAAAAAATTGGATTTTTTATAATCAAAGCTGTAATTGAGGTGTAAACATGAGAAGGTTCTCTATGAAAACTACAACCATTTCAATATTTTCAAACTGAAAGGGGTACAGGCGTTTAAATAAAGACTACAGTACATATTAATTACAATATTACTTCTAAAATTGCACTTATAATACTCAAGTAATAAAAGCCGAACATACTATATATTACATATGCAAAACCTCAAACCGAAGTGTGCACATGAATCGCCAGTATTAATTGTTATTTATTGGAACTCCATATTCAAAAATCCCATCCCGTCTCTATTAAAGGACCCCGCACGGGAACCGATATAAAATGGTTCTCGTTGGAATTTCTTCATTTTTTTATATGTTTTTATATCCTTTGTTATCAATAAAATGTGAAGGTTTTAAACAGTTTCTATGTCTAGTTTCGGTTTTATGGATTTTTGAAATGTTGCAATTAAGCCAAATGTGATAATGGTTTAAAAACTTTGTTAGTTTTTGTTATTATAACTTTGGGACCAACTGTAGATATTTCATGAATAATATATATTTTTCATTATTTTTTTGACAATTGCAGATCAGAAATGATTTTTTTCCCTTCAGGGCGACTCTAAAATAGTTACAAAGTATGTCAAAAATTAATTTATATAACAGTATTTCTCAAACTTTTATTGGTATTATATTAAACATTTTTGAGAAAATCTGAATATTAAAGACGCTACTTTATTCATCATCCACCTAAATAGAAACCATAAAATTGTATTCTGATCCGAACTATATAGGTAACAGTTACAAAACTAGCGAAAATCGACTTCCTAGATTTTTCACCACATACAAGTCAAGCTAAGAAAAGTATTGGTTGGCTTAGCTTTGCCAACGACAATAATAAATATGGCGATTGTTCATGAAAAAAGGTCAATCAAATTGTACCTTTGTTTAGTTTTTAATTCAGCTTAAGCAATTTTTAATCATTAATAATTATTATTTAGTTCTACTTTTTTATATTAAAAAAATGCCATTTAATAATAATAATAACCATGTCAATTGTTATGTGTGTAATGTTTTATGTGAAGTAAGATTTACAACAAAATTGGTAAATAATGAAATCAATGAACACAAGAGGCAAATAGCTATTTTAAGAAGAGAAAACTTAAACTACCCTGCCTTGGAGTTTAACAACAATTCTCGAGTTTGTTTGAATTGTTCAAGATCTCTTAATGAAGAAATTGAAATGGTACAACAGGATCCGGAATATTTAAAACTGAATGTTTTAAAGCAATCAGCGAATGCGTCTTGTGTAATTTGCAATGAACAAAATCATTTAGGGCGAGTTTCAACAAAGTTTATTACTGACATTTTTATAAAAAGCAATATTTATGTTCCTGAAATAGTGCGTGTTTGCTCACGACATTTGGACGAAAACGGCCTTTTACTGCCAGAACTACTACCCGGTTTGCAATTTGTACATCGATCCTATAATCCTAAGGGGACCCAATTACAAGGAATCTTACAGAACTTACGACAGAAAATTAGTAATCAAAATAAGGGATTTGAAGGTGTTGTGATTTCACTGGCTCCAGATGGCTATATCTTAGATATTCACGGGCCATATTTTGCAGAAGGCAAAAAACAATGATGCCTCACAATTGCACGCAGAATTTGAAAAACATGCCATTAGATTGCAACAATGGCTTCAAGCGGGTGATATTGTGATTTGCATTATAGGGTACCGCGATTCAGTATCGGTACTAGAAGACTTGGGAATGTCATGTCTACTTCCAGAATAACTTGGCCCATATTCGTGCAACACACGTTTGAATTTAAATCATTTTCCGGATTTTCCTGATTTGTCTTCGAAATTGATCAAAGGATCATAGAACCAGGGCTACCATCATAACTGCGTTATATGTATATTATAATATGAACTAGATACCTTCAGTACTTAGATAATTCCTTATGTTTTCTCAAAAGAGTTCAATATAATACCAATAAAACAAGAAAATATTTCAAAAAATGTTATGAAATTTAATTTTTGACCAACTTTGTGACTATTTCAGAGCCACCCTGTAGGTACTGATCTGAAATTGTTGGGAAAATGATAAAATATATGTATTCTCTGGAAGTTGTTTATATAATTTTTCTCTAAAATATTATAATAAATTAATTGCACATAGAAAAATTCTTTTAAACAATTATCGCAATTGGCTTAATCACAATATTTCAAAAATTCATAAAATGGAAACTAGACATAGAAACTGTTTAAAACTGTCACATGTTGGTGATAACAAAGGATATAATAACATATAAAAAAATTGAGAAATTCCAACGAGAACCATTTTATATGGGTTCCCGTGCGGGGTCCTTTATTCTTAGTCGATTTTATTCACACAAGAGCGATCATATCGAGCTGCAGCTTCCGTCGAGAAACAATACGATTTAATAGAATAGCCTTAATCAACGAACTTAATCCGGGGTCCGAGAATGGAATCTCCTATTGTTACCATCCAGCTCAGTTTCTAGTTTTAATGTATAGGAAGGGGTATGCATTTATTGGCCCGAGCGAACCGAGGTACGACTTTTCATCTATATTAAAATAGTTCAATTCATTCAATAAATCATATATTGATATTCTGAAAGTTTCGACCATCCAGTATGTTCCGAAAAGTTTGTATGTGCAATAATGTTCCTTCCGAAGTTTCTCCATTCAATTCCAAGAGATATGACTGAAAATGGATGTTTAAAAGCTTTGATATGTTGAGAATGAGTATTAGAGCTTGCTAGTTGCTGAAGATTACAAGGTATTCCAGTTTATTGATATTATCGTCCAACAAAAAAAAATGTTTTCCTTCATTTCTTGGGAGAAGTATTAGTTGAAAAGAATACAAGCTAGACAAATTTTTGTAGACTACAGTTTTTGTAATATATAATGTGTAGAATTATTTACTTCACTAGATTAACACAATTTGTAATAGAACATTTGATTCACATATGCTGTCAACGTTGAGAGTCCATTTGAAATGCCATTAATGACTGTTGTATTTTAAGAAACATAAATTAGATATCTGTAGAGCAATTAAGTCTAGAGAGAATCATATGGTAGACCCATGAGAATATTTTCACTTGCCACTGGCGAGTTGTAGAGTCTTGAGGGTCCCTGCAAACGAATATGTATTAATCCGTCACCTTTGCAACATTTTAGCTAGTCTGACAGGTTTATTCATTTACTAGAAATATGATGCTCTACAACTAGTAAGGAAAATATGTAAATACTGATGAAAGGAGAAAAGAATGAAGAGAAACATGATTCCACCAAATGAGTGAAGATAGATCTCTTGATCCACAATGACTCCCACCAAAACAAGGCAAAACAAAAAATTCTCCCCAACTTGTCATATTTGTATTCCAAAAAAATATCACCCTTAATTTATGTAAAGAAATCTGTAGAGAACTTAAAGCCTATCTTTTTTATCGATAATTTTGACCAAATTTCAAAACTATCCACGATATATATGCTGAAGCAGAAGAAGACTATAGTTCGGGAATTATGTTTTAATCACACCGGCAATATGGAGCTCAAAGGTATATCTGAGAAGCAAGAGCTATTCTATAATGTGTACGGTGATTTTTCAATTCAGCAAAAGGAAATAGTTATGAAATAGCTATTAATAACGCGTGACCAGTAGAATTGCATCACGTATTTTCCCCTCATTTCCTTTCCTTTTTACATACACATTCTTAACCTCCTGAGATGATTCGGAGGGGGGAATTGGAGGGGGCGTGGAGATGAGTAAAATCTTCGAAAATGCGAAAAAACATGAGAGCTCAACATTAAAATGGTGGCGGTGGAGGAAAATAGTTGAAACCACTAAAAAGCCCTTCCCTATCATCAACTAAATCCACGTATATAGTTTCAACCGTCTAACTCAATCTAGAACATCTGTGGAAGTGCGCAAGTCCTAAAAATCGTTAAATTTTATCCATATAGGTTAATCTGCAGATGCTGTGGAAGTATAGTCTCAAAACCCACGGAAAAAGCGAAAGTCTGTAGATCAAAATGAGATAAAAACTTAATCCACTTACAAATCTTCAACCCTCTAACACAATTTGAAAGTAGCTTAGGGGTGCAGAAATCCTTCGAACAGTTGTTTTAGCTTCATATACTCTCCAAAAAAAGATCTAGAAGGATGATATTTTCGAGGAAAAGATAATAGACAGTTTAAATTGTTTGAAGTCATTTAAAATAGTGACTCAAAAATCATATGATTCAACCTCTGTTCATTCAATATAATATAGCAGAAGGTTTGGAGAGAGAAATAAAGACTTAACTTTGGTAGAATTCCTGACCAATTTCACATCAATATTCAGAGTCTAAACGCTGCTTACAATCTTCAGTCCACCCCAACGGTTCGAATTTACGACGACCATCAAAACTTCCCTCAAGACGTTAGACGAAAGTGGGGTCACAGGTAGGGCGAGGAAAGGGCCGTTACAAGTATCATCGGGAACACGAAGAAGAGCGATCGTCCTTGTCGTCCTTGTCCTGCTGCAGTACGTTGTAGGGTCGCAAATTGAACCCTGTACTTCCCAACTATTATCTCGTACAACGATCAATACCTGAACTTGGGGAGCCGAAGCCACCTTTTGCTGTTACAGTAGTCGTGAGAGGTCTATATCAGAGCAACAAAGGGGAAGGTGTTTGGGTTTAGGGCATTTGCAATTCCAAGTTAATTGGCAAAAGATAACATATATTTCTACAAAAACAAAATTGAATGTAACCTAACTGTCGAGTTCTCAGTTATTGTAGGATTAGAATAAAGGAATAAGAATATTCGGGGGTAATACCACTAGAGCTCAGATTTAGCCGGATATTTTTTCGTCGTTGTTTTCGAATACTTACTTTCATTGGCAATTTAACGATCTCAACATATTTACTGGAATATTAGGTAGTTGTTGTAATATTCTGTTTTCGACATTTACAATTGTCAAACTGATGCAACGCTTGCTAAACGAATAATTGCTAGCGTTAGTAAGGTAACGTAATTTATCCGATATTTTTATCCACTTGCATTTCTGTTCCTTCCTATTTATTCGATAGCAAACTACGATTTTCATTCTCTCAAATGGGAATTATTATACATGAGTGGAACAATTTGAAGAAAGTGAATATAATTAAAAAAGGTTCTTTTTTTGGATAACTATTCTTGAAATTGAGAGTTACCTCGAAGAACAACTTTTAAACATCAATTTTTTATATCTTTTGTTCTCTCCATTAATTTGAAGCATGTTCCCTATACCTATACCTATACCTATACTATACTTATACATATATATACATATATATATATATATATATATATATATATATATATATATATATATATATATATATATATATATATTTAAACCGAGATTAACCGTGTTAACACATATGAAATATATCCAGGACAAGTAACTGTAAAACTGAAACTGTAGGCAATTTACGGTGTATTTTGTTTTTCAGATAATTGCCCTGGATATATTTCAAATTGAATTTCCTCGATTAATCCAGATTTTCTAGTAGTTATACCCATTACTTATATCTATCAATAGGAATAATAGGGAGCGTCACTCTCGTAGCGTGCTAAAGGAAATAGATATTATGCAATAACACCTTATGTTAGCACTGCTTTGCAAATTGAGTATTTTGGAGGATAGTTGATCGGAAATTGTGTATTATTTCTATAGTAGATGTTTTTAATATTTTCCGCTATAAGTTTGGGTGAAAAGTCAAAATATAGTCAGTATATAGTGGTTGTGAAATCTCCTTTCAACATATTTCTAATCTTAGTAAAAAAACTTATTTCGACAAACTTCTTGATGTAACTACCGAGAACAATGTACAAGATATGCTGATAACAACAGTTGAACTAGATATTGGTAAGAGCTTTGTGAATATTCACCTAAATACTAGTATCAAAAGCTATGATGTATTAAATATATGAAAAATTGATAATCTTCAGATTGTCTTTGAAATTCATAATTAATGATTAGATTTTCTTCATTAAATATTTTAAAAATGACAATTTCAGACATTTCATCATATGAATTATCCTCTGTTTCAGTGAAACAACTGCGATAAGTATTCAACAATTACAACAAACTGTGAGAGTGCTTGCATAGTCTATTTTTCAATTATTTTAATATATTACAGCTATATTAGTAAGCCTATTTATTATACTATGATATCTTATTAAGATTTAATGCAAATAAAAATATTTAATAGACTAAACTTTTGCACAAGTAGTTGATAATTTTTAGGTGTGTGTCTTACAATCTCTTTCTTTCTCTCAACATCTCTCTCTATATATATTTTATATACATATATATATATATATATATATATATATATATATATATATATATATATATATATATATATATATATATATATATATATATATATATATATATATATATATATATATATATATATATATATAATTATTTATTCGAATTGTTGTTGCCTGTGATTTATTTTTAATCTCTTGATAATTATTAGCAATAACAGGCTGGTTGAATCTTAAAAAACTCGATTTAATTAATAAGTTGACGTTTCATTACGATATTGGTAATTGAAATTTCTTTGACATTTATTGATTCGAAAAATTTTTTTTGAAAAGACAAGGCTGCTTTGTCTTGCTAATTATTTATTATATGCTATTCAGTCTAATATTAACATTCAAAATAGTTATCATTAGATGGTAAGGGAAACCAAAGAAACCTTTACCTACGTAATGTTTGAAAATAAAAATAATAGGGTACTATTTATTTAACAACAAAGAAATTAGTCATGGGAAAACATTAAAGATGTGGAGTAGAATTATCGGTATAGTACGTTTATATGGAAGCAGCCGTTCACACGTGTTTTGGACTCTTTGGTCCTCATCAGAACGGCTTAGCTAAGTATTTGATTGAAAATTTGGAGATGAAAATAGTTTAATAAATAAAATCCTCTGTTATGGAAGAAAATCACTTATTTGTGGTTTATTGTTTGAACTCTCCGGTATGGGAGATTTGGTCAAACTTTGCCACGGAGACGATTAATTCCATCCGAGAGATCTCAGAAAGAGTAAATTAATATTAAAAAAGAAAATTAGTTTTGGGAAAATATTAAACAAGTAAAGCAAAAATTATCGGTATAGTTCGTTTATATGGAAGTAGCCGTTTTTAATGAAATTTTTATAATAAAATCCTCTGTTATGGAAGAAAATCACTTATTTGTGGTTTATTGTTTGAACTCTCCGGTATGGGAGATTTGGTCAAACTTTGCCACGGAGGCGATTAATTCCATCCGAGAGATCTCAGAAAGAGTAAATTAACATTAAAAAAGAAAATTAGTTTTGGGAAATATTAAACAAGTAAAGCAAAAATTATCGGTATAGTTCGTTTATATGGAAGTAGCCGTTTTTAATGAAATTTTTATTTAGAATTTCAAATTTTTTAAAATGAATAAAGGTACTTACTTACAATATAAAACAATGTAGTTTGGGATCATTGCCATATTTTCAGCTTGCAATATTTAATTATTTATTCGAATTGTTGTTGCCTGTGATTTATTTTTAATCTCTTGATAATTATTAGCAATAACAGGCTGCTTCCATATAAACGTACTATACCGATAATTCTACTCCACATCTTTAATGTTTTCCCATGACTAATTTCTTTGTTGTTAAATAAATAGTACCCTATTATTTTTATTTTCAAACATTACGTAGGTAAAGGTTTCTTTGGTTTCCCTTACCATCTAATGATAACTATTTTGAATGTTAATATTAGACTGAATAGCATATAATAAATAATTAGCAAGACAAAGCAGCCTTGTCTTTTCAAAAAAATTTTTTCGAATCAATAAATGTCAAAGAAATTTCAATTACCAATATCGTAATGAAACGTCAACTTATTAATTAAATCGAGTTTTTTAAGATTCAACCAGCCTGTTATTGCTAATAATTATATATATATATATATATATATATATATATATATATATTCACTGACGGATCGGATAGATGGTGCTTTGGTGTGTTTATATTCTACATTGTCTCGTCTTCGGAGATGTCAGGTACGAGTGAAAAATCTGATGGATACCATCATATACGTTAGATGTATAATACTGATGAGGTATTCATGCAGCCAAAAGCGCTGTCTACTGTTTCTATCGTTTGTTATAAGCATATTGATTTTTCAAACATTCACTGCTTCACGTATGGATGATATTATAGTAGGAGTCGATAATCATGTATCCAGTTCCGTTAGTGGAATTTATGAATAAATATTCAAGTACTTATTTTTGTACCGTAACTGTGCAAGTACCTATACTTGGTAAAAACGGAAAACGTCAAGTTAGGACGCCAATGAGCAATTACTTTTGCTCGTGATTATACGCTGCTTTCGGTGCACCATCAAGATAGCGGAATGTAAAAACCTAGGCAGATAATTGTAATTGGACCGGCACACTCGGCGATCAATTTGTTAAACCCCCTCAGGCAGACGATGAATGCCCTCCTTTTCTTTCTTTATTCTAGTCTCTGGGCGTGAACACAATAATCCCACGAAATTGAAAAGTGCGTAGATGAAAAGAAAAAATAATATATTCATAAGAACTCTACGCGGAAAGAGGGCCTTCTTCCGATTTCAATCTTCCAACAAAGGAAATTCTCCAGGAAAGGACCCCGTTTTAATAGCCGCGTGCCTGCATGGACGGTTGCATAAGCGCGAAGACCAAAGAGGAAATTGGAGAAATGGGGAAGTCTCTCGGAATCGCACAGTCGATATTTCCGATCCAGCTCGTTTTTGGAAACAGGAAATGAAAGCTGGCAGAAGGAGGTAAAATATATGTATTCGTTTTAAGAGATAAAGGAATCACAAAGGAAAATGCGGAGTTTGTTAACGAGTTAGAATATTAAACGGTATTGGCTCAGGTAACTGAAAGCTTTTGTTATAAGGATTTCTTCCTATCAAAGCACTGCAAATAAACCTGATCATATATACGGGGTAAAGAAAACCACCTGAAATATTTTTGATGAAAATTCTTGGATTTAGAGTCATCGGTGTCAACCTATTCAAGAATTTCGAATAGCAGATGCTTAGGAGCAAATGGTACACTTTTTCAAAAGTATTTCTATGCTCTTCACAAAAATACTGAAATTAGTTTTTTCTGTATTGAAATTAATATGAAATTTTTTTCGGTGTCGGTGACATAATTTGGTGAAAATATTTCCAAACAAATTATGATCTATTATGTTAACATTGTGAGCAATGACCTTACAAAAAGTGATAAAATCTTTGGTTTCATCACATGTAACCACTTTTCGTGGAGAAGATCTTATAAATAGGTAGGTTCCGTTTTATAAATGACATTCTTATAATGACTCCACAAAAAAGTCCATTGGTGTTAAATCTGGAGATCTTGGAGGTCATTAAATGAAACTCCTGTTACCCATCCAGTGTTCCTGAAAATATTGATTTAACAAGTCACGTACAAGGGCTGCATAAACTGCAAGACGAGACATTAAAAATCCGGACACCCTACTGCGTAGCACTAGGAATGATAAAACCCCTCGGCGCATGTGCATGTCGTAATGCCTGATAAGTCAATCGCAGATCATTTTTCCTCATGGTCACTATATCGGGAAATGTATAGTATTTGAGATATAATCAAAAATTTGAGTAAAATTCATAATTTTTACTAATTTTTTTATTTCTAGGTGGCGCCACGTCAATATTTTTTGAATGTATTGTATAAATTAAAAAACTAATGCTATCATTTTATTTCGTTATTGTAAAAATCGGTTTAGGTTTAAGATTTATAGATAGCACCACATGTCTATGGTTAAAAAAATCTAAAAAACGCTATAATTTTTTCATTCTTCGTGGGACAACATTTTTTAAAACACTTTTTTTCTTATGAAATCATATGTGTTTTATCGATATCCGTTAGAATTTTTTTTGTCGTTATACTATAACCCCTTAGATTCGCCTCGGGATAATAAAGATTTTATTAGGTGATTTATACACAATAGAGTAGATATATATCGTACTCTATAGAAAAAGAAATATTTTAGTTAGTTTTTCATGAAATGAGAATTCTGAATATGAAATTATCAGGTTATTTCAAATTTAAATCCAAAGTGTATAAATTTTATACGAAAACCGTGATTTTAAATTAGACTTCTTCTTGAAGTTTGTTGTAAAAATGTTTTAATTTGTATTTTGAGATCAAAGATTTCAAATTTAACTTCTAGTTTTTGGTAGGAAAACTATGAATTCGGGTCGTTTGCCATTTTGAATTGTTACATTTTCAATTAAAACATCAGTCAGTGAAGAGAACAATCACACAAAGAGAGAAATGTTTTTCCAAATCTAATTCCCGATAACGTTGTCCACTGGTCGGTAACGTAAAAACAACAATTTTTCACATAGTGCCATCACATGCTGGGGTCCAGCCCGCTGGATAATCGACCTAGCACGTCGTCCTCTCAAAACAAAACAATAAAGCTGGAGTCGAATTTGAATGGCAAAACCGGAAACGACTCTAGCGGGGAACGATAAATTAGATTTCCGGATAAAACGAATTGTTCGTTCGTCATTCCTCCCACCCGGAAGGAGGAGGCTGTCGCGTTATCTCTTGGATGGATTATCCCCGAGAAAAATCGCATCTATTTGCTGATTTGAGAGTTAAAATAAATTGGGATCATTCTCCCTTATCGGGTTTATGGAGAATGGTTGGATTTTCATGACTCGTAAAGGAGTTTTATAGGGCACCGGGAATCTCTTTCTCGATTTGCGTTTTATTACTTCGATACTTTAGTAATGATTCAATTATAATATGTAACGAATGCAGCCGATTTTCTTTAGATGAAGTTGATATGTGAATAGGTCAAGATGAATTTTTACTGATATCAATGATCACAAAGGACCCCGCACATTTAGTTAGAAAAAATGACGACAGCTAAATTCGCTAATTTTTGGATATATTATAGATACTGGCCAGCTATGAAACATATCAATTTTAAATTCTGTTCCAATGGCTGGTTTGGGATATAGAGTGGTCCAAATGTCAATGTCTCGATAAACCATATTTACAATTTTAGAAAATGCTGTTAACATACAGACTTTCTGTGACGATAACCTCAGTGGGAAGCTATAGCTTGACGATAGTCACTCATATAACTCAAAATTGAGTCCGACATATACAGGCTGTTTACTCGATGGGTTTGTGTACACGGTCTCGACTTCGACAATTATGTTTCGACTGGCTTTATTTCTTACTTAATAATAACAAAGGATACCCGAAATAGTAGACGGAAAGTACAACTCTCTACCATGTACAATTTAAAAAGAATGATGGTCTAATTTGACATCACCGAATTTTTCTTCTTTATATTTTGTACAGGGATTATTTGTGAGGTACTGGAAAAATAAATGAGTTCATTGCCAAAATAGTTAAAAAACAGGCCAAATTCATGTTGAAACTAAAGTTCATATACCGTATGTTCGTTTCCTAATGTCGAAAAATGAGAGTGTATCTAATGATTCCAATGGGACTGATTAGATTTCAACGAGACAAGTAAGAATAGTACTTATATTCAGTTTGTATTGTTCAGGGTGGTTTGGAATCGCTTCTTCCAGATCCATAGACTCACTTTCCAAGATACAGGTACAGTGAAATACGTTCTTTGACCATAAGTCTAGTATCCTGAATGAATAATTATTTTCACATTTGAATATCAATTGAAATCGCGTTGTTTACCGAATCTATAATTTTAGTAAAAGGATATTTCACGTGCGGGAGCATACCAGAATAACCAAGGTACCACAACACCATTGCCACATGAGCACATGTTCCGAGTGTTCTTGGACCTGATTTACAGGTACAGTAGTACCCCGACACCGACTCTCGGTCTTCATTATTTTGAATCCATAGCTGATACTTTGTAACATTTTTATATCTCGAAAATAGTCTCAACCTAACAAGGTTAATATCGAGATGAGCTTCATCAATTTCTAAATTAATATCTTGATCACCTCAAGATGAAAAATAATTAATACCTACATTTTTATCTACGAGGTATGCCTGTAAAAATGAACATACGGTATAAAAACGTCAGTTTCAACATGATATGTACTTTTTATAGACTATTCGACTTACTTACTCTCCAGTACCTCACAAATAAAAAGTTTTCAAGTAATAAAGAAAAAAAATTCTGTGATTTTAACTTTTGGACCACTTTTTTTTTCTTAACTATACATGGTAGGAAGCTGTATTTTGTTTCACTGTTTTAGATATCGTTTGTTATCAATGAAGCTAGAAATAGAGTTTTTCGGCATAAAACTGTCGAAGTTGAAGCCGCATACACAAACTCATCGAGTAAACACCCTTTATATGCCGGGCTCATTTTCAAGTTATTTGGATGGCTTCCTTTAAAGAACGGTTTTTTAGTGAAGTTATCATATTACAGCCAAAATTTGTATGTTAACATCATTTTCTGAAATTATGAATATGTTTTTTTTGGACATATATATATTTGGACCTCTCTATATCCTAAAGCAGTCGTGGGAACAGAATTTAAAATTGATATGTTGTGTAGGTAGCCAGTATCTATAATATATCCAAAAATTAGCGAATTTAGCTGTCGTTATTTTTTCTAACTAAATGTGCGGGGTCCTTACTTCATTCATGTGAACCAAGAGAGTCGAATCTCATGAAACAGAGTAAAATGTTTCAAATTTTATCTTCCACTTCTATTTCAAATGAGTTTGGGGTAAATGGAGTTGCACCCCCAAACTCTCAGAAAATTGAGTTAAAAGGTTCGAAATTTGTACTTGATTCATTAAATTGATGCTAGGAAATCGCCATTTGGTGATATGCATTTTTTCCTCCAGCCGCCGCCAAGGTTTCTCGTCCATTTTGAGGTTTTGTACACCTCCACAGCTTCTGCAGATTGAGTTGAAAGTTTGTTACTTGGCACATGGATTGAGTTGATGTTAGGGAAGTATCGTTTGTAGTCCAGTCAATGACCATTTTCCCGTGTATTTATCACATACAGCACAGATTTTCATAAAAAAAATTGGATTTAGGTTCTAGTTGCCATCTATTTCAAAGTCTACCCTGTGGCGGGGTTGCATATTCTCTGGGAGTGGATACCACCCCTCCTTGATGGTGAAACATTTTTCATTGAAAATAAGTGCAGAAATCGATAGATTTACTAATTCTAAGCAACTTTTGTTCTATGAAGTTTTTCCTGAAAGTCAATACTTTTCCACATATTCGCGGGTGAAATTATCGGTTTTTAGGCAAAAAAAACACGTTTTCAGGTTCTTTTTCGCAAATAACTAGAAAAATATGCATTCAATCGGAAAAATGTAGAAAGGAAATTTATAGGTAATTAAAAAAAATTGTTTATTTATGATGTATGCAGACCCAATACAAACGGAATTATTGTTTGTTGAAAGTTCACTGGTATTTTCAATCGTCAAAATGGAAATAACCAATAACCAAAAACCAATGCATTTTCGGGGAAAACTTATGAAACTTTATTAAGGTTTTTTAAAAAACCTTTATTTTTATTTCCTATAAGAGTTCCTAGCATCAAAAACTAAGTGAGTTATGAAGAGAATAATGTCGATTCCTATTTTGTCGTTGGAAAAAAATAGTGAAAATCACACCCTCTTCCACCCCATTTGAAAAAAAACGTTGCCACTTTACTTTTTACTTCATTTTTGTTTATAATACGTTCTGAGTGTTTGACCAGTTCAAAGAACTTTTCGACAAAAATGGAGTTTGAAGAAAGAAAATTATTTTCGTAATTTAGCGAAAAATCACCTTTTCTTCAAAATAACTCAAAAACTATTATGATACGCAAAATGTGAAGTACGTAATTGTATGTTTTTCTCTTTTGAAAATTTTGGCGTTTTATTTTTTTTTATAGGATAAAAACTGAGTAATATATGGCCACTTAAAGCTTGCGTGTGTTCGCGCAAAGTACCTTTTTTTAAGCCCTTTTAGCGTGAAACTTTTTCAAAAATAAGATCTGCTTATGCTTATTTAGATGAGCATATAGCTCTTAAAAAAAATACAAAATGCTTCTTCGAATGACTTGATTGCTGAAAAACTAAGCCAGTTTTGAGGAAAAAACCAAAAGCACATTTTTGTAGAAATTAGAATATGTAGGTATATGATAAATACACATAGTGGTAAATACCAATGAACTTTTAACAAGCAATAATTCCACTTGTATTGAGTCAGAATACATCACAAATAAACGATTTTCTTTGTTTCTTAATAAGCTATAATTTTGCTCTCTACAGGCTTTTCGACTGAATGCATATTTTTCCAGTTATTTGCGAAAAAGAATCTGAAAACGTGTTTTTTTGCCAGAAACCGACAATTTCAGTCATAGAACAAAAGTTGCTTAGAATTAGTCAATTCATCGATTTCCGTACTTATTTTCATTGAAAAATGTTTCAATCCCAACATGGAGTGGCATCCACTCCCATAGAAAAAGCAACCACTGGCACAGTGTAGACTTTGAAATAGATGGTAAGTAGAACCTAAATCAAAATCCAAATTGACTGGACTATTGAAAGTTTCAACCATTTTTGCCATCTGCCACTATTTTAATATAGATATTTCATTTATTTTTGCGGTTTTTCCTATTTTGCTTTCATCCACAGCTCCTCCACATTGCGAAACATGGTTAAAATTTCATAAGTAAATTTAGTAGATAGAAGAATGCCTTTCGGTCCTCCGAAGCTATTCCAAACAAACTTAGGGAGTAAAAACATTGTAAGAAAAAAATATATAAATTATGGGAAAATACGATCTAATTGATCGAGGTCTGCTGCTCATGCCATTTTGTTCTCGTTTTACATTATTTGAAACAAATTTCTCATTTAGGAAAATATCAATGTAAATAAAAATGAATTACTTAAAATTTCGTTACAATAAAATATATTACTGAATATGTTTATTCAAATAATCTACAGTAGTAGAAAACTTGTTTGATACTCATGACAACTGGAATACTGGATTTTAACCTCATATCAGTCCAGCCATTTATGCCCAAAAAAAAAGTATGATTGCAATTCTTACCTGCAATTTGAAGTGATGCATTTCGACTGATCGTAGAGCCAGCTACGTTTTTCGCCACGCACCAGTACACTCCAGCATCTTGTTCCTTCTTGCTGTTCATAGTCTTCAGAAAAAACAGCGATCCGGCTGGAAGAAGTACTCGATGCGACTTGTTGTCCGTCGGACTAGTTTTGACTGGCTCCCCGTCTTTGAACCATTCTATCGAAGGTTCAGGTCTACCTTCGGCTTTACAGTTTAAGGTTACAGGTTCGTTTTTAGCAACGATGGTATCAGAAGGGTGTTCCGTGATTCTGGGAGAGCGGTACTGAGCTGAAAAAGAGGAAGTATATTCAATAAAATTTGATGAAATACTAACATCAATTATTTTCTGAGAATGCAATTGATTGTTAACTGTTACTCCAGGAGATTTTTATCTTACTATAGGTTATAATAATTGTCTATATATATATATATATATATATATATATATATATATATATATATATATATATATATATTATATATATATATATATATATAATATATATATATATATATATATATATATATATATATATATATATATATATATATATATATATATGTATTATAATTATATTTATAAAGAAATACTGGCTTTTTGAATAACTGGTTTGTCATAGATTTGATATTATTGAATTGGTATAGATGTACTTCAAGCTAGATCACATAACTAAATTTTTGAGAGCAAGGCACAGTTGAATACATGCATAAACGAATTAGCTCCAGGAGGACGAGTTAGTGATGATTACTCAATTTTCTATTAGTCATCTGGTGTAGTTAAACAACTATCTCGAAAGAAAACAATCAACAGTACATTACATTACATCATTACTCGACAAGCCTCAACAATTTCGGAAAAACTATTCTCTTTGAAGACGAAGATTGTCTTGTTCCGTTTAGACAGTACCCACATCAGTATGATTACTTTTTCAAAAATTCTCAAATAGGACCAATAATTGGTTGACAATTATCTGGCCTTTTACTCAACAGTTACATTCTCATCAGCTTTCATGGTCAAAATTCTGACGAACAATAATTATACTTTACTTCACTATGTTTATTATTACAATATAGTTTCAAAAATTATTTAATAATATTGCAATTTCGGTCACTGGACAGATTGTGATAAGATCTGTTCAACTCAGTTATCTTAACTCAGTTCTTAACTCAATCTGCCCGATGATGGTCGTGTGAACGAAATTGGAATATCAGTTAATAGTTTTTTAAACAGTTAAGGATAATAAACATAGAAAAGTGAAGTTTTGTTTTTGTTCGTCATTTCAAATTATCACGAACTAACGATGAAATCCATCCATTATTCAAAATTCTGGGACAAAAACTTGGTAAATAACACTGAATATTACGGAAAAAGTAACTAGCTTTCGTATCTCCTGGAAGCTTATATATAACCTTAGATTAAAAATGCTATAAAACGTAGTTGACTATGCAACATTCAAATGAAGTTGAGTGGGTTGAATAATTGCATTTCTATCTTGAATAAGCATCGCCATTACTCGCATCAAGATTTATATTTCAAACAGAAAAAGAGATAGTGAGACACTACTTGCGGATTCCAAAATTCCAATTCAAACGTGAATTTAAAATATTTTTGATTCACTCATGGAGACACAATTTAATAGGACAACTTTGTATTGTAAAATAAATGAGAAAATGGGTAAATGTCTTTTGAAAATATAAGTTAATTCACATCAGCAGTTAGATTGCATTGCATTTAAGAATAGATACTGGATTACATCAAGATTCAAGTTTCTATTAATCCTACATTGCAAATGAAATGACCTCGTACATTTACAGAACGAGTATAATCCATCTCCTTATAGTGCCAGCTGGACAAAGTTACACATTAGGACACAATTGAAGTAAATTAAAGTTATTTCAACGGATGCAAATGAGTGGTGTGGTCGAGAATGCCTCACTTATTTCACTGCTCTTTGCTCTATTCGTTCTTAAACCTTCTTGCCCCTTTTGATTTCCCAGAAGCCCTCACCTAAATAGTGTAAAATTTATGAGGCAGAAACTGGCGTTCAATAGGAAAATGAAGTTTATTGACAAAATTACAATATTTTTGATTAAAAATTAGGTAATACGTATGTGTTTCATCCTCTTAAATTTTCAAACTCCCATACAATTAGCCTGTAGGTTTTTCCCCACGTATACTGTAACAAGTACTTTTTCATCGTCCATTTTTAGTAGTATATATATTATATATATATATATATATATATATATATTATATATATATATATAATATATATATATATATATATGTACGTATATATATATATATATATCTATCACTATATATCAATCAGTTGACTCTGAAGAGTAGGCAGGTTGAGACTTCAGAGTTGACAGGAAGCAATACGGTTAGTGGAGTAGGCAGGTTGAGACCACGCAATCGTATTGTGTCCGATTCCTCCTAATTCGATTCGTGGAGTAGGCAGATTGAGGCCACGATTCTGAATTATTACCCTTCTTATTCTCCTGAAGATGGCTTCGCAAAAGGAGCCGAAACGTCGAGATTTTTCAAATCTTTTACGCGGTTCATTCCGTGAACCAAGTTTTTCATATATATATATATATATATATATATATATATATATATATATATATATCTTAGATATAAATCTTCTGGTCTGCTGTTTTATATTAAATAGAGTACTCATTTTGATTTTCGGTGTTTATATTTTTTGGTTTGTTTTTGAAATTTGTCAATATATTACATGTTTATATCTTATTTCTTTTTTTTTTCTTGGCTCCTAAATAGACTCATTCCCGTTTCGAAATTACCTAAAATATTCTCAATTAATGAGTATTTTTCGTTTGATATGGTTATTGAAAATATTGTTTTTACACTGAGAAAGTCCAAAACATGATCATGAATTTTTTGATTGGTTAAATTTTCTACCCAATTTTTTGTATGTGAACTATTCACATTTTGCTTTGAAGTTAATTTTTCAATTCTGTTGACATTTTCAAATTTCAATTTAAATTTCTGCATCCCATTTTTTCACAGATTTTTCACGAAAACCAAATCAATAACATTCTAGAATAATTTAATAGCAGAAATATCCAATTCACCATCGAAATAGATAAACATAAAGAAATAATCTTTTTAATATATTCATTTTATTGAGTAGTGTCCAACTATATAAGGACTTATTATTGATATACTGAAAAAACTTGGTCCCCCAAGTATATATAATATATTTTAAATTGCTTAGCTAGTTATCTGGGAGGTAATTGAAAATATTAAATCAACTTTGAACTTTACATTTTCCCAAAATCTAAGAATGAAAAGAATTTATCCTATTATCTGGAGATATCATTAATATTAAATTTGAATATAATGAGCAAGCTGATGTAACACCTCTCATACTCTTACATATATATTATATATATATAAAAGTATTATATATATATATATATATATATATATATATATATATATATTTATATATATGAATATATATATATATATATATATATATAAATATATATATATATATATATATATATATATATATATATATATATATATAAATATATATATATATATATATATATATATATATATATATATATATATATATATAATTTTTCGAAAATTATTAGCAATAACAGGCTTGTTGAATCTCAAAAAACTCGATTTTATTAAAAAGTTGACGTTTCGCCACGACATTCGTGGTTTTATCAAAACTTTATAAAAAGTTTTGATAAAGCCACGAATGTCGTGGCGAAACGTCAATTTTTTAGGAAAATCGAGTTTTTTGAGATTCACGAAGCCTGTTACTGTTAATAATAACAGTCTCAATTGTGAATTGAAATAATTTTTTTAATTGACAAATTCTGCTTACGAGATATATGCTCCGAACGTTTTGTTTATTTTTTTGTTGAGGAAAATAAGTTTGCAAATGCTATACATTTTTTCTCATTCGATGGATTTATATGGTCTCCTCAGTTTGAAGCACTTTCATTTGTTAAAACTAAAGTGGATCTATGCATGAGAGAGCAAAATAGTGGAATATCTTTCAAACGTGTATACAACCACGAAATTCTACCTAATTTATCATGTTCCCTTTGCGAACCTTTCGTTATTTTATAGACGAAAGCATGTGAAGATTTTCAATATTTTGATGGATGTGACCAGCATTATATATTCCTGAAATATCTCAAACTTTGACTCACATTCCGAACAATCTGAGAGTTATTTCTCCCAGGGCGATGATACATAAAAGACTTCGTTGTGAAGAATAAAATTTATTTTTATTGGAAATTGATCAGCAATTTTATTCTGTCAACTTTCCTTTATTTTGATATGACAAATATATATATATATATATATATATATATATATATATATATATATATATATATATATATATATATATATATATATATATATATATATATATATATATATATATATATATATATATATATATATATATATATATATATATATATATATATATATATATATATATATATATATATATATATATATATATATATATATAAATATATATATATATATATATATATATATATATATATATATATATATATATATATATATATATATATATATATATTTATATATATATATATATATATATATATATATATATATATATATATATATATATCATGAAATGTAGTATGGTGGATGCGTCAGGTATTAGCTCATATTTACTATGAAAAGTGCTTGGGGGATATATTACTGTAACACTAAGTGGATTATTTTACTGCCTAACATAATTTAAAGAACGAAAATATCGTGATAATTCGAATATAACTATAATGGAAAACAAAAATGGACTAATTTTTGCACTAATAATCAGTTGTGTGGCCGAACACCACGAATTTGCGAGAGATTTGGCTATTGATTGAAGTGAATTATATATTGGCATTCATATAAGGGACGGTTTCTACCAATCAGAACTCGTCGAATTCTCTACTAAGGGACTGACTTTATTAGTCGTATAATACCAAGATGCGCATTTCTAATTTTCCATCATTATGGAATTTGACTGTACCATTATTGGCTCAAGCCAATTGAAAAGTCAATCAGTATATGGATCTCTTCGATGTAATTAAATGGAAGTAGAAAAAATTTAATTCATTCTATTTTCAAAAATATTCCCAGAATAAATTCATATATGTATATTTGAATGCCACATCATAAAAAAATTAAAAAAAAATTTTGTCCAAAAAATTCATAAAAATGTTTGGGGGTATGAAAAATATGTTACGACCTATTCTCAGACTGACTATTATTATTTTCTATTGCCATCTTGCAACCCTATTGTGGATCTGTGGATAAAATTTAAGAGTCACAATGAAAATGAAAAAATTGCCAAAAAAATTCAAGTTTATTATAACAAATGAAAATAGGGGTTGCTAGTACAGGGTGGAAATTAAGGGTTTTATGTATTTTTGAATGCTGTATCATAAAAAAAAACAAAAAATTTTGTTTGAAAAATTAAAATTGAGGGACCATCCTCAACATTTAGGGGGATGAAAAAAAGATTTTGTCCGATTCTCAGACCTAACCGATATACACACATTCATGAGAATCGATCGAGCCATTTCGGAGGAATTTAACAAATAAAAAATAGGGATTGATCGTAGAGGGGTGAAATTTAATTCATTCTATTTTCAAAAATATTCCCAGAATAAATTCATTAAAATTTTACGTTTCCAAGCGGAATACTACCGCTTGTCCAGATTTTATGATCAGAGAGTGAATAATCAATTACTTTCACCCTTCCCTTTATCATATTTTCCCTGAGTTGATAGCACAGTCTGAATTTTCGGGGGATTCATCTTCCCAAATTAGCTTTTCGCAGCTCCTATTGTGATATCTGAAAGGTCGGGAAATATTTCAAATATTTCATTGGATCATGATTTTCAGTCGACAAAAAAATTAAACTCCCACTGGGCCAACGCTCATTTATTTTTCCATTCATCGGATTTTTCAACACATTTCCCGCTCAGATTGTACATGACAAGTAATTTATTCATTATTATGCATCAGCCAATTTCGTAAAATCGATGGGAAATTAGCTAAAGTTTTTCAGTGTGGGTTGCCACGAGAAAACGAGTATTGTATTCGCCAATTTAAAAAAATACTACAACAGAGTATATTACATCATTAAAAAAGAACGAAAATTGTCGTGTAGAGCCGATTCGAATGAAATTCCTTTCGCTATATGTTATGTTTTAAATAGCAGGCATAATGAAATTAACAACGTTTGAGAGTTATTAACTGAAAAATGAATCAGAATTGATTATATAGGAATTTCTGTATAATTCCGGAGGCAAATGAAAACTATTTGAAACAAAGTTCTTTCTAGGAGCAAAAACTTTATTTAGAATTTAGTAGAACAAAAATAATATTCTTATTTCGGCCTTATATATATATATATATATATATATATATATATATATATATATATATATATATATATATATATATATATATATATATATATATATATAAATATATATATATATATATATATATATATATATATATATATATATATATATATATATATATATATATATATATATATATATATATATATATATATATATATATATGTATATACTAGCTGACCCAGCAAACGTTGTTTCTGCCATATAAATTATTTTTATCTATCTATCTTCTATCTATCTAATTATGTATCTATCTATCTATTCTATCTATCTATCTATCATATCTATCTATCTCTATCTATCTATCTATCTATCTATCTATCTATCTATCTATCTATCTATCTATCTATCTATCTATTATCTATCTATCTATCTATCTATCTATCTATCTATCTATCTATCTATCTAATCTATCTATCTATCTATCTATCTATCTATCTATCTATCTATCTATCTATCTATCTATCTATCTATCTATCTATCTATCTATCTATCTATCTATCTATCTATCTATCTATCTATCTATCTATCTATCTATCTATCTATCTATCTATCTATCTATCTATCTATCTATCTATCTATCTATCTATCTATCTATCTATCTATCTATCTATCTATCTATCTATCTATCTATCTATCTATCTATCTATCTATCTATCTATCTATCTATCTATCTATCTATCTATCTATCTATCTATCTATCTATCTATCTATCTATCTATCTATCTATCTATCTATCTATCTATCTATCTATCTATCTATCTATCTATCTATCTATCTATCTATCTATCTATCTATCTATCTATCTATCTATCTATCTATCTATCTATCTATCTATCTATCTATCTATCTATCTATCTATCTATCTATCTATCTATCTATCTATCTATCTATCTATCTATCTATCTATCTATCTATCTATCTATCTATCTATCTATCTATCTATCTATCTATCTATCTATTTCTCTATCTTTCTATCTATCTATCTATCTATCTATCTATCTATCGATCTATCTATCTATCTATCTATCTATCTATCTATCTATCTATCTATCTATCTATCTATCTATCTATCTATCTATCTATCTATCTATCTATCTATCTATCTATCTATCTATCTATCTATCTATCTATCTATCTATCTATCTATCTATCTATCTATCTATCTATCTATCTATCTATCTATCTATCTATCTATCTATCTATCTATCTATCTATCTATCTATCTATCTATCTATCTATCTATCTATCTATCTATCTATCTATCTATCTATCTATCTATCTATCTATCTATCTATCTATCTATCTATCTATCTATCTATCTATCTATCTATCTATCTATCTATCTATCTATCTATCTATCTATCTATCTATCTATCTATCTATCTATCTATCTATCTATCTATCTATCTATCTATCTATCTATCTATCTATCTATCTATCTATCTATCTATCTATCTATCTATCTATCTAGATAGTTATCTATCTTTCTATTTATCTATCTATTCAACAATCTATCATTATATCTATCTATCTATCAACCTATCTGACCCGGCAAACTTTGTTTAAATTATTGAAATGGCTATTGAAAAATATGGGTTGTTGATAGAAGGTTGAAAATTCAGAGTTATATGTATATTTAAATGCAACATCATAAAAAAATAAAAAAAAAAATTTTGTCCAAAAAATTCATAAAAATGTTTGGGGTGGACCACCCTAATCAGTTAGGGGGTATGAAAAATATGTTACGACCTATTCTCAGACTGACTATTATTATTTTCTATTGCCATCTTGCAACCCTATTGTGGATCTGTGGATAAAATTTAAAGTCACAATGAAAATGAAAAAATTGCCAAAAAAATTCAAGTTTATTATAACAAATGAAAATAGGGGTTGCTAGTACAGAGTGGAAATTTAGGGTTTTATGTATTTTTGAATGCTGTATCATAAAACAAAACAAAAAATTTTGTTTGAAAAATTAAAATTGAGGGACCATCCTCAACATTTAGGGGGATGAAAAAAAAAATTTGTCCGATTCTCAGACCTAACCGATATACACACATTCATGAGAATCGATCGAGCCATTTCGGAGGAATTTAACAAATAAAAATAGGGATTGATCGTAGAGGGGTGAAAATTTGGGGTTGCATGTATTTTTGAATGCTGTATCATAAAAAAAATAGAACAGAAAATTTTGTCTGAAAAATAAAAAATTACAATTAAGGGGTGGACTTCCCTCAACATTTAGGGGAATGAAAAATAGATGTTGGCAGATTCTCAGACCTACTCGATATGCACACAAAATTATGAGAATCGGTAGAGCCGTTTCGAAGGAGTTTAACTTCTAACACAAAATTTTAATATATTAGATATATATATATATATATATATATATATATATATATATATATATATATATATATATATATATATATATAGGGTGACCAGATGACTGAATTGGAAAAAATGGACACCTCTCCCGTTACCCCCCCCCCTCACATAGGCTTCCCCATGTATCCAAGTAGACACAGCGACACAATTCACAGTGAAAAAACGCACATGAAAATTATTAGATTAAGCCTCGCTAATTTTGAACACTAAGCTCAGCCTAGAGCTTTTACGAAAAGCTCGCTAAATTCTTCGAGCTTTAATGAAAATCTATACGCTAGACCTAGTAATTTTCATCAAAATTTGTAATCACTGGAAGCTAGAAGTTTTACCATGAGTTGGTGAAATTCACGAATATTGTAAAATCTCCAGGTTGAGCCTAGTATTTGAAATTGGCGAGGCTGAGCCTGGATATTTTACTAGCTGCAAGTGAATTTCAGGGAAGAGCTCAAAATTTTTGGAATTTATGTACTAATTTCACGTGGGATTTGGGAAATACCTTAAAAGTTAATGATGTTAGCAAAATTTGACGATATATAGGTTTTGCATTGAATATACAACTGCGAGCGCGGGCGCTTTTGAATGTGAAGTTTGGAAACTTATTTCGGCAAAATTATAGGCATAACCTATTTTTTCGTCAAAAACGCGAAAAATAGGGACATTTCACATAAAATACGGACTAACGGACACAGAGCTGAAAAAACGGACATGCCCGTATTAAAACGGACATCTGGTCACCCTATATATATATATATATATATATATATATATATATATATATATATATATATATATATATATATATATATATAAATATATATATATAATATATATATATATATATATATATATAATATATATATATATTATATATATATATATATATATATATAATATATATATATATATATATATATATATATATATATATATATATATATATATATATATATATATTTTTGTGAAAATTCATAATATGTATAAATAAATATGCACACATTTCTTAGTGCTTAACGACGCACGTCCGCGACAATATATTGAAGTTAAAACTAGGAAATTTATTATTTGATAAACAAATCAAATAATCCCCCTAGCGGAGCTGGTTATACAAGTTCACGATGCATCGAAATATTCCCACCTACCCAATATGGTAAATTTAAGAAAAGCTAAGATGATTATCACACCCCATGGGAAATAATAGACAGCTTTTTGCGACTAATCAGTATTATCCACCCATCTACAGAATGTGACAACCAACCTAACATTTTGAACGTTCTTATGGTTTCCTCTTCGCACTACAATAACATATAAATATGACACAGCGCCACTAATCAAAGAAATTAATCACAAACTTGTTTCGTATAGACAATTATTATGAATATTTCCCTCCTGTCAAAAATCCCTTGTAAATGGAAAGCAATTATCGATAATTACAGCGATAATTGCATTGTAGAAAGCGAAAGAGCCCTGCGATAATTGCATTGTAGACCGATAATTGCATAGTAGCATAGTTCATATTACGGTTATTGATGACAAGACGAGAATTTATGATTTACTAACGTCAGTTTGACAAGTTGAAAGTTTATGCGGGAAATATTCCCCAAAATTACACTCGTGCATCAAAATAACCGGATAATTTCGCATTCCAGCGTGTTGTCTTTAAAAAACTGCATTCGGTCATTTTCATATTTTGGAGAAAGAGCCCGACACCGAAGGTGGAGGGCTTTCTCCAAAAATGAAAATGAACTCATGCAGTTTTTTGACAACACGCTGTCATGCAAAATTATTTTGATGCACTTGTGCAATTACTTACGATAATCTCTTCAATTAAACTTTTTCATTATTCTTATGATTTTTAGTCCACACTATCATCTAATATCCTCATCACAAATTATGAACAATATATGTTTAGGAGTAGTTTCTTATAATGTTAGTTTTAGTTTTCGGTGAATATCTGATAATAATTTATCAGTTTAAATAGTTTAATTTGTCAGACAATGTTAGACATTGATGTAATCATCTAAATAACATCTTGTTTTCTATTATACTCAATTATATATATATATATATATATATATATATATATATATATATATATATTTATATATATATATATATATATATATATTTTTAATATATATATATATATAAATATATATATATATATATATATATATATACATATTTGGTTTTTGCTATAACAGGTCATATATTTTCAAAGATTGAAATTCCTATCTTTCAAATGTTAGATGCTATCACTTTTATATTTACAGAAAAAATTGTGAATATATCATATTGAAGTCTTTAACGGTATTTTACACTGTTGAAACAGGAAAAGTATTTTATTTATATGATCCAAAATATTTTGTTTTTTTCAATGTCGAACGATCAGTTATATGATGACATTTTGTCAATATTCCTCCTTAATCAGTTTGAATGACCACGCCCATAGTAACTGAGTAGAAGATAACTTCTTGCACCCAGATACCCTCCGTCATCACAAAATCATTAATATTAATAACACCCATCAACATCACTTAAAACCAAGCCTGAGAAACAATTAACCGGATAAATAAATTACAGTTCTACATGACTATGTGAAATTTTGGAAAAGCACAGTTGTGGTCGTACGAAAACTATCACCTAACGTCTGGAAATTATGAGGGTCCTCTTCCCTTCTCGTAAACAGATTAAGCCATTAGAGGTACTAATTATCTTTTCTGTTTGGCATCGCACATGCAGCAACTTAATTAAATAAAATTCTTTTCGTAGGGTGCAACCCTCTAATGTACCACGATACATGGATATGACTATATAGCAGGAATATAATTTCGCCAGGAAATTAGTTTGATTTGATTCCCCTTATCTAGGTTTCGGCAGATATTCCGGAATAATAAATTTCCAGATATGGTGGATAATTCTTATCTAAGTGCTGCATATTCGGAATTGTGAAGGGGATTTAGATTGTAATAGGTTTGAGCCAAGAGACTACTGCTGGTGAATATTATATAGCTCTAATGGTGGGATCACGAAAGAGCTCAAACGCAAGAGCTCGAAGTGTTTCAATGAATTTTGGTCGTATTTTCACCGAAAATAATAAACTATTACACTGCATCGAAAGTCAATACTGAGGTGCATATTATATATATATATATATATATATATATATATAATATATATATATATATATATATATATATATATATATATATATATATATATATATATATATAATATATATATATATATATATATATATATATTATATATATATATATATATATATATATATATATATATATATATATAATATATATATATATATATATAGTAGGAGTATAGTTTTACTAGGTTAAGGTCACAAATATAGTCAATTTTAATAGTTTTTCACTTCTAAATATCACAAATTAAATTAAAATTAAAATTACGCGTTTCGACTTATGTCGTTTTCAAATAATAATTAACATAACCCTCAAATACAATAACATCTATGCAAGTTTATCTTCTTCTCGTCTAAGTTATATGGCCTCTGTGGTTTTGATGAATGATATTATTATGGTAAATTCTTCCAAAATTTTCGATGTCCACTCTTGAATTAATAGTTGTCATTTCTTCGTTCTGAATTGCGATCATTTCTAAAACATTCCTTTTTAGCCGGTTCTTTTCCCTTTTTATGATTTTTGTGTTTTCAAAGTCAACAGAATGTAATTGTTCGATTGCATGTTTTGCAAGAGCTGTAGATTTTTTATTAGTTTGTATCGAATATTTATGTTCATATATTCTTTTATGTAAATATTGTTTTGTGTTTCCAATGTAATAGGATTCACATTCACAACAATTTATTTTATATATTGTATGTGTTTCATCCCGTTGCTCAATCTTTGGTTTGAGTTTAGTGTATAAAGATCTAGTTACATTATTAGGTTTGTGGCTTATCACTATATTATATTTTTTCATGACATTGCTGATTTTGTATGAAATCTCTGGTATAAATTCCATTCCGATGTAGTTTGTTTCTTTTTTATTAGTTGTAATTTCATGAGAAGTTCGGTTATAAATCTCGTGGATTCTTTTCTTTATTATGGGTTCATAAAACTGTCTTGGATAATTATTTTTATGTAGTACTTCTTTAATTTTTTGAATGTTTCTAGGTCTGATCTCAGGATCTGATAATATAACTGCTCTATCCGTAAGTGAGTTCACAACACTTTTTTTATATTTCGTTGGAACAAGAGATTCATAATTGAGGTATCTTTCAGACCAAGTGCTTTTGTTATACCAATTCGTAATAAGTGATCCGTCATCCCTCTTAATAACTGTCATGTCTAGAAAATTTATTTTGTTATTTAACTAAACTCAAACCAAAGATTGAGCAACGGGATGAAACACATACAATATATAAAATAAATTGTGGTGAATGTGAATCCTGTTACATTGGAAACACAAAACAATATTTACATAAAAGAATATATGAACATAAATATTCGATACAAACTAATAAAAAATCTACAGCTCTTGCAAAACATGCAATCGAACAATTACATTCTGTTGACTTTGAAAACACAAAAATCATAAAAAGGGAAAAGAACCGGCTAAAAAGGAATGTTTTAGAAATGATCGCAATTCAGAAAGACGAAATGACAACTATTAATTCAAGAGTGGACATCGAAAATTTTGGAAGAATTTACCATAATATCATTCATCAAAACCACAGAGGCCATATAACTTAGACGAGAAGAAGATAAACTTGCATAGATGTTATTGTATTTGAGGGTTATGTTAATTATTATTTGAAAACGACATAAGTCGAAACGCGTAATTTTAATTTTAATTTAATTTGTGATATTTAGAAGTGAAAAATTATTAAAATTGACTATATTTGTGACCTTAACCTAGTAAAACTATACTCCTACTATATAATAAAAGTGGTCAGTAAAATTTGGAGAAAATATATATATATATATATATATATATATATATATATATATATAAATATATATATATATATATATATATATATATATATATATATATATATATATATATATATATATATATATATATATATATATATATATATATTTAGTGATAATAATAATAATGTAAATAAAACTTCACAGTTTTCACATATTTTGTTGAATTAAACAATTGTTTCTTTATACACAGTGGCTTCTTCAGATGTATAGTACATACTAACTTTTACAACAAGAATATTCTTGCTACTGTGTATGGCGAAACAATTGTTATGTTTAACAAAATATAGTGAAAATCCAAAACTGTGAAGTTTTATTTACAATATTATAATGGTTTTTCATCAAGTATCGGCCGAAACAAATACATTTGACTGATGTATAGGGTAAGTCAATTTCAAACAAGTGCAAAATACAAAAGCACACAGTAATTAAAATAGTTATCATAAAATAGAACATTTATCTGTAAGATCTATAAACAAAAGAACAACTAAAAATCAAAAATCAAGGTGTTAAGTATAGAGTATAAAATTATGCTAGCATTATCCAGCATAAACTCCTCCACACTCCACGCCGTAATAAACTTTTAGTAATGGTGATTTGAGACATTTTTCAAGTGGAATTAGGTTTAGATGTCGAATACTTTCAGTTGAATTTAATGAAATTAATCTAGTTCCTTGATATATATGGCTTTGTTGAAATTTAACAGTTTTGTGTCTAGGGATTGTCAGTAAATCTCTATTGCTCGTTGGATAATTATGAACTGTACAATGAGGTTTAAATGAATTAATATTCTCCTTTATTAGCAGGATACAGTTTACATGGGAATGTTAAAATTTTATGTCTAATAAAATTTTCTCTGCAGGATTCTCTTGGAGATAGATTCAATAAAACAAGTATATTTTGTTTTGAGATGTAAAAATTTTGAAACTACTGTTTCACCCAGAGAATAATATTGTATTATCTGTGGCAATATACATTGCTTTAATAAACCATTAATAAAGATTCGAATGCCTTATGCGGGATAAGGCATACCTCGATTTATTGAGTATCTTACTCTCATAATTAACTTGAACAGACCACCGCAGATTCTGGTCAACACAAATACCTAAGAACTTCACATATTTGTGGAGGTTCTATTATGATTGAACTCCATATTTGTTATGTGATCTAGAAGGGAGAAATACAGACACTCCGTTTTGGATGTATAACATATCAGGAGGTTCCTATGGTACCACTTTTTGAAGCTGTTCATTATTATTTTTATCTTGGTGATAAGTTAGTGATGAGTGAATGCTGTAGCAACTATTGAGTTGTCATCAGCAAATAAAGTCAATTATTCAGCATAAAGATGCTGAGGTAAGTCATTCACAAAAAGTAAAAAATTTTGTAATTAATAAGAGGATACTAAAGTTTGAAAAAGTATTTAATTGACAAGTTAACGAATCGTCACGAAAATTGTGAATGTTGCAAATTTTCTAAACCAACAAAATTACTTTAATATTCATGAATTTGAAATTAATAAGAAAAAATATAACAATTATGTTTCATTAATCATTTTACGACTATGACCGTCTTCATTTACCAATTTTGTGCTATTCAGTAAGATATCAATATTCAGGTCTAATAATATTAAATGGTGACGAAAATTTCAAAAACCCTTGCCCATCTAATATACATAATATCTTTTCGATTATTTAATTAATAGATATAAATACACCTATTCCAGAAAACGTGATTGGTGGTTGGTTTAATATTCTGAAGATGTGGATACTGTTGGATTATCATTTGACAACGTTTTTGGATTGATTGTATAATTATTTAATTTTTGTGTGAAAAATTAAATTTGTATTTGAAGCTGATCTATAGGAGATAGGAGTGGTAAGTTGAGTGGTTGAAATTGAGGATATTGGGTTGTTTGTTCTTAAATTTTATTAGGTTAATTAATTTGGTTTTTATTCATGTTGTTTGTTAGAAATATTAAATCTGTAGGGGTAGGAGGGGCATGACCGTATATCTAAGGAAAAATTGAAATTATAAAACGTGTAATATATTTTGTTTTCCTTTTTTTATTGGAATAAACTTTGCAATGCCTTATGAAACTAGGTCGTAATATAGAAAAATAAAAACTTAATACATTTTGAAATATTAGAAAATTAACATAAAGTATGCAAAATCCGGTTGTGCCCCATACTATGGGGCAAAAGCGGATGTCATCGGGGGCACAACCGCATATTCGACTAAATGTTCTAGCCATTGGACAAAAATTTCTGTTTGCATTCATCCATTTAGTTGGCATGCTGCGATTGTTCCATGTGGAGCTCCAGTTAAAAGTTCGCCCTTCATTCTGACTCTTGGGAACACAAGAAGCGGAGGAATATAGTGCCCTGCAGCAGACATGCACAGCTCTACTGTCACTAACTGACCCCTTTCAGCTGAAGTTAGGGTGCCTACTTGCCTTCTGCCTTTTAAGGCAATAACCTTTGATTGGGTTTTCGGTACGGTGGTGAGTCCAACTTCATCAACATTGTAAATGTTACTCGCCTGAAACTTATATCGATCCATAAGACTTTCTAACAAATCGAAAAATTTACCAACAGAAACTTCATTAAACCCCATGGCTCTTGCAGCAGAAGTTGCCTCTGGTTTCCTTAATGACAAATCTAGATGTCTTAAGAAAAAACCTTTCAACCAGTTTGAGCCCAAGTTTTTTAGGTATTGAAGTTGTGCTGCAATTTGTTTCTCGTGGCTAACTGATAAGCCAGTCGTCTTAATTCTGTCGTTGTTAAGCCAAAAAGTCGCAGTTCCATATCTTTGACATATGCTACCAACTCGTCTTCTTGCTCCTTTGTGAAGACACACTTAAAATGACCCATTCCTGAAAAAAATAAAGATAGATTAGTCTCTCAAAGTTAATTTTATCAAATTCAGTAAATAAGTATGTAAAAAAAAAAATTAGGTGACCTTTTCTTGCAGCAGCCTTGACTGAAGCACCAGATTTTTGCTTTTTTACTCTATCCACCAACGTAGATCGAGGCACACCAAACGAATCAGCAGCTTTCTGGTACACCATTATTCCAGAGATAACTGCTTCAATGGCATCCTGCATAGACTCGTTCGTCCAACCTTGGCGTTCCGTTTTTCTTTTATATGTTCTTACAATTTTTTCTAGAAAGAACGTAATAATTAATCAAGGGGCAAAACCGACTGCGTGGGGTAAAACCGGATAGCGTCCGATTATGCCCCGTCCGATTTTGCCCCGAAGGTAGATCAAGTAAACAATCCAACATAACCCAAAAATAGAAAATTGTAGAATCACACTTAAGGCTTATTTAGGAAGCATAAAAGTTAGTCTACACCGAACGCCATACAAAAAAATTAAAAATAATACACATAGTAAAGTATTGGCTAACCGAAAAGTAGGTAAAATAAGATCACGTACCTTAAATTCGATGACAAAACAATTGCACTATAAATCGCAGCACGCATCACCTTTAAAAACCGTTTACCATGTGTCGATAAGGTCAAGAGAAAAGCGCGAAACGAGTTAGTGCCGACAGGTGGCGCTTTTAGGAAGTAGAGGGGGTGTACGGTTCTACCCCGCTATGCGGTTATGCCCCTCATTCCCCTATATATAGTACTTAAATGATTTATATCAGTTCTATCATTTATGACACTCGTTCAATATTTTCCACTATGCACTATTTTTGAAATCATTCTTGATCTGTTTCTATTTATAAATTTTTGAGCATTCAGAGTTGACATACGTAAAATATAACGATATAGATATATTTCTCGTTTGACAAATATATAATTATCGAAACAGATTCTAAATATGACCGCTACACCGTCAATCATTCTGGTAATACCATTAACATTGACAATTCATTTGTTTTGATTAATGAATTGGGAAGAGCATCAAGTGAATGATGATTCGAAGTCCGTACAGCTTTCTCTTCATCCGAACAGCTTTAAGCATCCTTTCAGGAGTTTGTTTAGATTTCGAATGTTTACATTAGCGATAATAAAATTTTTCTCTAACGGCTAACACATGTTCGACTCTGTAAACACAAAGCTATTGGATCAGAAACTTCGAGACGAACAAGAAAGCCACTCATATGTAAAATTAGATGGAATATCAACTAAAGCACCGTTCAGATCAGTTAGAATTCTACGAATATGTCTTATGTATTATGATTTTTGATTGACCTAGGAGGATACAAATTTTAATCAATTAAAAGTGTGTAAAATATACCTGTAAACTGAAATCAAATAGTATATTGTGTATCAAGTGTGCGAAGTATATCCTTTTACATAAGCGTGGGGTAAAATAAACACTCTAGTGTAAAATAATCTTCACGCACGTGTTGCACTCTATACTTTATGTACGACGTTTATAAGCTTGGGAATATGTTACCTTTCCAAAACAAGAATTTTTCAAGGATACATTCTTCGATTTCAGCTGTATTTTCTACAAGAATAATAGACTATTGTACTGTATCGAGAGGCCGGAGTGGTTTTTAAATCCGTTTCGAAATTCCAGGAGCAGAACTTTTGATATTTTTCTAAAATCGGCTATATATATATATATATATATATATATATAAATGAATACTATATATAATATATATATATATATAGATATATATAGTATATATATATATATATATATATATATATATATATATATATATATATGTATATATGTATATATATATATATATATATATATATATATATATATATATATATATATATTTATATTGTGTTTATATTAATTTCTTGAACCTAATAGTTACTTTTTCAGGTGTGCTGGTTCTTCGGTTTGGTAGGTTCTTTTGATATGTTAAAAGAACCTACCAACCAAAAAAAAAAATTGTTTTCAACTTTCACATTTCTCTTCATCAGAAAAAAATGTTAATTCCATATTGTGTGTTAGCCTAATATGTGTCTTCTCGTTCTATTTCAAAACGTATGATATTATTCCATTGTTTCTCACACTTCGAACAATAAAAATTCTTTCAAAACACGAGTGGAATTCGAAATAAAACTTTCAAAGACAGAAACAGTATGTAGTCGAGCTAGGTTACATAGATATACTGTCTTTCGTTTAAAATTCTCTTCGTGTTTTATGAGACTTTTTCTGATGAAGGCAGTCGAAACGCTAAAACACAATAAACAATATGGAAGATAAAAACAAGTTAACATTTTGAAAGAACCTACCATATATATATATATATATATATATATATATATATATATATATATATATATATATATATATATATATATATATATATATATATATATATATATATATATATATATATATATATATATATATATATATATATATATATATATATATATATATATGTATATATATATATATATATATATATATATATATACATATATTTAAATATTTACAGGGTGTTCGGCACATGGACCATCAACATTTTTTGGGATAGTGTAGAGATTCATGGTAGAGGAGATATAATTTTTTGAATTTATTTTTTCAAATTACCCAAAATGCCGTGTTTGAACCTCGGTTTAAACCCATGTAAGTTTTTCACAAATGCTCGTACAAGCACCATTTTCTGAATCAATATTCTGTAACGTATGCATGTTCAAATGATCAATAGTTTCCATTACAACTGACAGTACCAAAGGTACATATGAGGATTTTTTCCTCAAAAGTGATTCAGTGAAAATAAATCAACTTCAAAATTCAATGTTGAATAAAGTAACAACAATTGAGTGCTTCACTCTCTTACAAAAACTTCTCCACTTAATAACTTCACTAACGGTTTCTACACATTGATATTAAAATATATTTATGCTTCAAATTGGGGATAATTCTTCAGAAAGACGGAAATAGTTTGAACAATTTTATTTTTATATTCGTTTATTTGAACAAAAGTTGAAGAACTAACAATAATTCAATATCTAACTGTTCTCCAGTTAGAAGTTTTGTTCGAACTGTTTTTGTACAAATATTTTTTTTCGAACAAAAGTTTAGCAGGTAGGTATTAAATTATTGTTAGTAGTTTAACTTTTGTTCGAAAAAACGATCTTAAAATCACATTTTGTTCGAACAAAATAGAGAAATATTTCTGCTTACACAATTAACTAGCTACCGTAACAGTTGAAGTAAGAAAAAGGTGTCAGACGTGCATTAGAAACAAGAAAGAACAGTTCGACCAAAATTTTTAACTAGAGAACTGTTAGATATCAAATTATTGTTAGTAGTTTAACTTCTGATCAAATAAACGATCATAAAAATAAAATTGTTTTCCTCACCAAGTCCGAACGAATTCCGTCTTTCTGAAGGAATATCCGCAATTTGAAATAATAATAATAATAATGGTTTATCGATCTTGTAAGACATATTATTACATGTATAGGACAAGTCATAAATATATACACACAAAGATTACATCATTCAAAAATATATTCACTGAAATTATAGCTGTAGTAATCTTTCACATTATAGAAACATTCCTTTAATAGAAAGTTTTTGACAGTCTTCTTGAATTTGTTTTCCTGAAAATTTTGAATACATCGTGGTAGATGATTAAAAATCTTAATACTCTGATAAAGTGGAGACATTTCAAACTTAGTAGTTTTATGAATGGAAAAATACAATTCATTCTTATTTCTGGTATCATGTGAATGAATCTTCACAATACTATCCTCATTTTCTTTCACATATATTAGTCATTTAAATATAAATAAAGCGGCCAAAGTGAGCATACTATTGTCTATGAAAAGGGGTCTGCAAGTGGACCGTGGATGGCAATTGAACATTAAACGAACTATTCGTTTTTGAATGACGAATACTCTCTATTAACCTCTGAAGAATTACCCCATAGCAAAACATTGTAATATAGGTGACAATATACCAAAGAATAGTAGACGTTAATAAGAGAATTTAGCGGAAGAGAAATTTTGACTCTACTTAACGCGTAATAGGAGCTGTTCAGTTTTTTTACATAGGGCATCAATATGCGAATTCCATTTCAGACATCTATCAATGTATACCCAGAAACTTAACATGGTCATTAGATGAGATAACCGTATCCAAATGCTGAACAATAAATGTTTCACTCCCAGTGCCAGATACACTAAAACGAATGCATTCCGTTTTATTGACATTCATCTTAATTCTATTCTTGTGACACCACTCGATGAAACTTTGCATAATGAGCTCACATAGAGATCGTAATTCATCTAACCTCTCACCTGAAACCGCAATAGAGGAATCATCGGCGAACAGTATTATCCTGATAGTCCGGTGTAGTGTCTTGGAGTTGAGTAATTTGATGAAAATTTTCCTCAAGTTTGGTGAGAGGTCATTTATAAATAGGAGGAACAATAGTGGTCCAAGGACAGAGCCCTGAGGTACTCCTAATTCCAAGTTTCGCTCACCTGAACAACGATCATCAACTCGAACGGATGCGACTCTATTTTCGAGATAACTCCGAATCCAATCTTGAAAGATACCCCTGAATCCCAAGTTATAAAGCTTGTATAAAATGAATTGATGCGACAGACTATCGAATGCCCGTGATAAATCAAAAAACAAAGCAGCAACATGTGCGCCACGATCCAGGTGCTCATAGACGAATTCAACAAAATTCAACGCTCCAGTCTGACCGGATATAAAGCCTTGCTGAGCACTATCAAGAATCTGAAACTTGTTAAGATATTTCATCATTCTGCTATATACTATCTTCTCGAAAACTTTTGAGAATGTACTCAGGATAGCAATAGGTCTGAAGTTCGAAACACCAGCCATATCATCTTTTTTGAAAATCGGAACAATGCATAGAAATGTTTTCTTTTTATCAATGTCAAGCACACCGTTAGAATGGTCATCATGTTGAGAAGTTTTCAAAAGAGAGTGAAGCACTCAATTGTTGTTAATTTTTCAATATTGAGTTTTGAAATTGATTTATTTTCACAAAATCACTTGTTTTGTGTGATAAAAAAAGTGTCTTTGCTACTATCAGTTGTGATGAAAGCTATTAACTATTTGAACAAGTACACATTGCAGATTTTTCATTTGAATAAATGGTTCATATATATATATATATATATATATATATATATATATATATATATATATATATATAAATATATATATATATATATATATATATATATATATATATATACTTGCACGACTCAAAATTTCATAATTGCTCACTAACAAGCATTCAATATCAGAACATGTGAGTGAATTCTTCTAGCGATACATTTTTGAACTCATATTAGTTAAAAAACTCAATTTCTTATTCGAGAAATCCACTAGTCTGAACGGTACTTAAGAACGCTCAAGAAAGGGGACGAAGGTTGACTAATAAGCGTCTTCACGTTCGAAACATTTCTCTTGTAAAACGGCTCTCTTTATGGCTCTTCATTATAATTATATGCATTAAATTTGAAACACATTGCACCTTGAATGTCACATATATGAAATTTATAATTTTTAATTAAGAGGACTGCCTTTTAATAAGAACGTTCTTTCGGCGTGTTCGGAGTTAATAATGGCCCCTTTATGCTCTTTGCGTCAATTTTCGTGTGATTTTTCGTGCGAGCACCGTGTAATTTATGGAAATTTTCGTAATTAGAGTTTCTTTCGCTTTCTGTATGAAGTTCCGAATAGCGAAATATCGCATGATGACATATATATGACTGTCAATGGTATAATGAATGTTTCGAGAATTGCATACTTTCAGTTTGTTTTTATATTAAAGCGTGAAATTGAAATTGATATTACGGTACAATATTTTGAAATGGATGAATCATTATAACACATAGTGAGAAATGCGTGATGGAGCTGCAGAGTTCTGTGTTTGAGGTCGTATTTTTCTACCTTTCTTGTTCTTTTTTACATATAAATTCTTAACCTAAGTCAATTTGGAGAGGCCGAGGAGATGCACAAGGCTTGCATACCTACAAAACCGAATGAAATTTCCACATATAAATTGCAGCGGCTAGAAAATACATTTCCAAATGGCATCTACCTTATATGAACATGAACAAAATTTCAGCCTTCCTACTAAGTTGTGCCTATAGAGATCTGCAATATAGGCCAGTCAGTTTAGGACATTAAAATTAGAAAATTTAACAATAATTCCAAGAGTTTTTAAACCTTGGTCAAGTGAATGCTACATAGAGAAAGGAACAAACCTCATTTTGCAACCCTTTCCGAAGTCCGGAACATTGTTAATATTGCAATAATATTGAATTTTGCCTTATGCTTGTGAAAAAATTCCAAAAGTTCTGCAAACTTGGAGTAGTATTAAATATATTATTTCATATCACGTATCAAATTTGTAATCTATTTAAGGGTACGGAACATTTATTTTATTCAAAATTAACGGTTTTCTTTGATAAACTGACTAAACAAATTCCAAAAGTTTTGCAAACTTGATAGATACTTCGGAAAAGTATACCAAACATAGCAAAAGCTTCAAAAAAATGTGAGCAATCCGAATTCGGTATAATATACAGGGGTTCTGATTCAAAAAATCATATGTTTAGTTTTTAACGGACTTATACAACACACTGTATAGTGTAGTAGACCTTAAAGAAATCCACTATTTTCGTTGATAAAATTTTTTGGTATCTCTCAAAGTAACTCCTATACCGAAGTTTGTCGTAAGATTGGTATATATATATACACTCAGGTGCAAAAAAAACGCAACAAGTAAATATTTGGTAATATTTGAGAAGTCATAGTTTTTTTATTTATAGTTCAATTTTGAAAATTTTTTCAGAAAACTGTAGATGAAATATTTAGTTTCAACTTGCACATTTAGTCTTTTGTTGAAAGCTACCTCATTAGTTATTCTACAGGGTTAATGAGAAGTTTGTTGTTGAACCCTAATTTCAAAACACCCTGTGGAATAATCTCGTGGTCAGATTCTTTCAAAAATAAAGCCAGTTCATTCTTAAGAATCATTTCTTTTTCAACATTTTGTTTTTCATTTCCATGCCTTTAAGGTGCACTATGTTCATGTTGTAATAGGAGAGAGAAAGATCTCCAAACAACAGTTTACCTGCAATTTAAGAACTGTTAATTATTGACGAGATGGTTTTGCTCTATTGTGCCATAATCTCAGTTTGACAGCTCAGTTCATGATCCAGCAATGAGAAAACAACAATATATTGTTCATTCATAATAATAAGCAAAAATTTATTTATGCAAATTTATTCAATTCAAATTAAAAATCAAACTTCAAAACAAAACCAATTCATCTGCATCTTAAATAACCTGAAGAAGACGCGTACTTTTTGCAACAAATTTAGATTAATGTTTTGTATTACACGCGTCTTAGCTCTTATTACTGCTGCATACGTTCGTTCATATCTTTCAATAAGGTGACGAATAGCCATTTTGAGGAATATTTGCAATTCTTCTGAATTACTGAACGAAGCTCGTTTATCGTATAGTTTGATTTTTAATTTGGCATTGAATAACTTGCATAGAACAATTCTGGCAATAATTGCTCATTATTATAAATGAAGCAATATATTGTTGTTTTCTCATTGGCTGATTCATGAACTGAGCTGTCAAACTGAGATTATGGCACAATAAGCAAAACCATCTCGTAATAATTAACAGTTCTTAAAATTGGGTGAACTGTTGTTTGGAGATCTTTTCTCTCTTTATTAAAAATGAACTAGTGCACTTAAAGGCATGAAATGAAAAACAAAATGTTCAGAAGAAATGATTCTTCAGAATAACTGGTATTTTGAAAGAATCTGACCACGAGATTATTCCACAGGGTGTTTTGAAATTAGGGTTCAACAACAAACTTCTCATTAACCCTGTAGAATAACTGATGAGGCAGCTTTCAACAAAAGACAGAATGTGCAAGTTGAAACTGAATATTTCATCTACAGTTTTCTGCAAAAATTTTCAAAATTGAACTATAAATAAAAAAACTATGACTTCTCAAATATTACCAAATATTTACTTGTTGCGTTTTTTTTGCACCTGAGTGTATATATATATATATATATATATATATATATATATATATATATATATATATATATATATATATATATATATATATATATATATATATTTGGTGACGTAGCTCTCAAAACTTTCAAAAGATCTAATTCAACAATAATAATAATATTGTCAATAAAACTTCACAGTTTTCGACTTTTTTTTCGACTATATTTTGTTAAACAAAACAATTGTTTCGTCATACACAGTGGCTTCTTCAGATGTATAGTACATACTAACTTTTACAACAAGAATATTCTTGCCACTATGTATGGCGAAACAATTGTTATGTTTAACAAAATATAGTGAAATTCCAAAACTGTGAAGTTTTATTTACAATACCATAATGGTTTTTCATTAAATATCGGCCCAATCAAATACATTTGACAGATGTATAGGGTGAGTCAATTTCAAACAAGTGCAAAATTTAAAAGCACACAGTGATTAAAATAGTAACTATGAAATAGAACATTTATCTGTAAGATCTATAAACAAAAGAACAAATAAAAATCAAAAATCAAGGTGTTAAGTATAGAGTATATAATTATGCTAGCATTATCCAGCATAAACTCCTCCACACTCCACACTCCACGCCTTTGGATAGTAATAGTGATTCGAGATATTTTATAAGTGGAATTAGGTTTAGATGTCGAACATTTTCAGGTAAATGATTGTATAATTCTATTCCCCAATATATATACGGCTCTGTTGGTATATAACAGTTTTGTGTCTAGGGATTGTCAGTAAATCGCTTTTTCTCGTTGGATAATTATGAACCGTACTTCGAGGTTCAAATGAAGTGATATTTTCCTTTATTCACAGAATACAGTTCATACGGAAAAATCAAAATTTTATGTCTAATAAAATATTGTCTACAGGATTACCTTGGAGGTAGATTTAACATAAACCTTTTCCGGAACATTGTTAAAATTGGCAATAATATTGAATTTTGACTTATGCTTGTGAAAAAATGTCCAAAAAGTTCTGGCAAACTTGGAGTAGTATT